>JAQFYG010002916.1:0-13516 GCA_034694325.1 Entomobrya corticalis
GGATATTATTATTCCAGAGTCTCCTCACTGCTTATTTTCCACCTTTTGTCGTGTGCTTACATTTTACATGTATGACTAATAAAAAGAGGATCAATAAAACACACGTCAATTTGGCTTATTATATTTGCATAGTAGACGTACATAATATTGGATACTGGTAGAATATTGAGTAGTATTTAACTATAATTTTCTTTAGAAAACAATACGCAGGGTTGCAGGAATCATATTATAATAGGTACATCTTCAATTCATTCATATCCATTCATCATTCATAATGTTAGCAAATTAAAAGGAAATTGTGACATGACCTTGGGCTTATAGTTGAAGGGCAGATATTAGGTATGCATGTCAATACCTAAATACTTCTTATAATGGTAGGACCTGAACCTAGTGAACATTTTTATTGGAATTACAACAAATTGTGGGATGATGGATCATGTGAAATGGGGATAACTTGAATTTTAAAAGGATTAAATAGTTTTTGTTATTTGCTGCAGAAAATGAGTCATTCATGTAGGTATTTTGAACGGCATGAAAAATCACATGATGGTGAGGAAATGGTAAATTTGTAATTATTCATTTCAAACGAACTAACTAAGCCCGTCCTGCATTATCATTTTGCAAAATAGTAAAAAATTGGATGTTATTTAAAATAATGTAACTAATTATTAATTCCACCTAATGCCTTAGTAAGAAGACTGACACACTCGACTGATATATTATTTTATTAGTATTTAGTGGATCTTCTTAGCTATGAATATTAAATTGACATGAAACTGACGTTTATGGGATTTTTACCAATAGGTATAGAATGGCCAGCGTTTTACGTTTACGTCTAACGTTACCTAATATGCCTTTTACTGTGTGTCATTTATACAGCAAGTGGAGTAGAAAATAGTAGCGTGTCATGTCATGAGACATTGTGAGTATAATTCGCACTATGTTTTTCTCGTTTCTAAACTGTATTTGCAATGCACACCTCTCTACACGAACTATGTACTACCGAAAGTGTATACCTTCATATTATTCTCTTTTTCTGAGCAAAGCAATTGCAGAGTGAAAGCATGTTTTGTATGGTTTTGGTATAGAAAACACTGAAAGAAATGGTCCTGATGATATGCGTAATCGAAGTGAAAGTGATGAACCGTACTGTACTTTTCCTGGTCTCAAAATCGTGTTAAAGAGCTTCTCCTTCTACGTATCCCAACCCCAAGTAATCCTTTTCCAATTAAATCAATGCTTGTATTTGTATCCAATATTGAATATAATCTAACTCGATGTATGGAAGAAGGAATCCATGTAGTCGATGATAATATATTTTCCTTTCACGGGCATGAGAGAGTGCAACCATCTGCACTCATATAATAACAAAAAGACAAAGTTAGCAAGAAAAGAAACCCATATTTTGTTATCTTTTTAAATTCTTTCTTTCTTTTATTTTTTAACCTTTTGTCATATATCTTCAATATAACTAAAATCTTAAGGATAAAGTGTACTTAGCACGATATATAATTGTATTGTAGCAAAACAACACTAAATTGTTCATTAAAACATGATGAGTATCCAATAGTATATTAGATATTAAGCTATCAGTTATTTTACAGATAATTAATTATATTAATTCATTTATTATGAATTTATTACCTATGCATTTTCTTATATATATATACTTATGTTTAGGTAGGAACAAAAATCAGCTTAAAGATAATGTAAATTATTATACAATTAATTTAGATAATCTATTGTTGATTTATGATCCTCTCATAAGTAATTAGATTAATTCTTATCGACTCCAAACAAACTTTGTTTACGCACTTCATCAAAATAGGAATATCTTAAATTTAATTTTGTGCATCAGCTAATTATTTTTAGCAAAAAACATCACCATTCTCTTTTTACAATTTATACTTTAAAGTTTCCTTACTTCACATAATTAATAAGCCTACGCATCAAATAAACTTGGAAGCTAACGAAACGTGTAACAATAAAGAGGATGAAATAAACCACTGACTTTAGGAGATTCGTTTTCCTAACTAATTTTGTACAATCGGATATATTGGTATCTTATATCGTTCGTTATTGGTAGGTATCGTTTATGTTATTTTTAAAATAAATATTTTTGGATTGTGATGCTAGAAAAGGGCTATGTCATTCGACTTGATATCATCGAATGTTATGTATTGGTATTTAACTGCATCTCGTAGCACGGTACTGCCAAAAGTAGTGCACAATTCATCATCCGCAAAAGTTTTGTCCAGACCAGACCACGTTGCGCAATGCCCCATAACCATAAGTGCAATCGCAAGGCCAAATTGCCAAAGTCATGAGATATTAACCGAAGTAAAACTCTGTTAAAATAAAGAAATCATAGAAATTTAAAGAATACTGTGAAGGATACGTTTGCAAAAAACCTAATGTTTAAAACCGGCTTAAATACAAGTTTCTTATGTGATTTTTAAGTTGCTTTACATTTCTACTCCAATGCACTATTGACTATACTTAATTTTAAATATCATTAATCTATCGAGAAAATAAATACAAACGAATCCGTACTCTTTGGTCATGTAACGAAATAATACCAGTAATCGCATTCAAAACTATGGCATAATATGCGTAATTCATTAAGAATACATTATTGTTTAACAATCTTTGGCAAAATGTGATACATGTGACATCTTATCCATTACACTAATTACTGATAAATGGTGTGAAACCGACAGAAAAAACAAGGGATTCTATGAAAGTTAAGGTGATTAATAAAAAACATTAGTGAACTAAGCAAAAATAAATATGTAAAATATCGTTACAATTAAAAGAATTCAGTTCGTATCTGGCCAGCCAGAAGAAGCTGAGGAGGATGCCGAAGCTGTAGTGGTCGGTGTTGATGGAGTGCAGCCAGCAGGTGTCGAAGGAGTATCACTTGCCCATGACATTCGTGCGCTTTTAGATACCAAGTCAAACCTATAAATTTGGATTAAGGTTAAATATTTGCTACAAAACTGCATTGTATCTTCAATCAAAGCAATTAGTGATCGGCAAGTTGAAAGATTAGTAGAATATACTAGATGAGAAGCGACAAGAAGTAATTTAGCTTTTTAGCAAAATACCTACCCGTAATAATTCGGTGTTGTATTATTGTTGCTGTTATTATAACCCGTAGGAATGGTCGCTGCTGCCGCCAAAGTTGCTGCAGAATTAAAACAGTTAAGTGCCGAACTAGCCGCCGCATTTGTTGCCCAATGTCCAGTAAGAAATCCACTGGCAGTTGAGTTATTAGTCTTTGGTGCGATACCAGCAGTGCTCTTATTCCAGTTGTTGTAGTTATACGGATACACGTCATCATACATATTAAACGGATTCTGGATTTGATGATGAAGCCCAGCCGCCGCATGATGATGATGAGCTGCCATACTTATCGAATTTTTGAAATCGACAGTCGCTGCAGCAGCCGCTGCCGCCGCTGCTGCTGCGTTCATTGCATTTCGTTCTCTCTTTCTCCATTTTGCTCTTCTATTTTTGAACCAAACCTGAAAAAGCAGTAAAGATCATTGTAAAAGTGAAGCAGCTTTAATTTTTATCATTATCCAGCATTTTTGGGGCGACTTGGGACCCCATCTTTTGCGAGACTTTCATTAGACAGTACTTGGCCAGAAAATTTGGGGGAAAGTGAGAAAAAAGGGTGATGAAAACTAATTTTTCAGGCTAATTAGCCATCCACTCGTTGTAATTCAACTGTGAACTCCCAAGAGACTCACCACAAAGCTGAGTGGTACACGATAGGAACGAGCTCACAGAGAATTTGTGATGATTCTGATGACAAAATGAGAAAAATGATATTTTTTCTCCTTTTTCTCTTGGGATATTATATATATTTTATGCTTACCCGAACTCTAGCTTCAGTGAGATTTGTCCACATCGCAATCTCCTCTCTTGTGCTCATATCCGGATAACGATTCCTGGCAAAAGTAGCCTCGAGCTCTTGAAGCTGTTGAGAAGTAAAGTGGGTCCGTTGACGTCGTTGACGCTTCTTGTTTTGTTTGTTTTTCTCATCAATCTCCTCACCAGCGGAAAGTGCGGGTTCGTCCTTTATATTACTACCGGTTGTAGGTGGACCAGGGCTACTACTTCCAGTTGGGGATACGGATGTCGGAGTGACCATTGTTGTTTGTTGATGTGAGGCTTGTTGTTGTTGATGATGTTGACTGAGTAAATGGTGATGGGGATGATGAGAGGTGGCGGAAGAGGGATGGGGGAAATGGGGATGATGGTGGGAAGAATGGTGATGACTTGAGTTGTTTGTTGAGGAGACGAGTAGATTCAAATTGTCTTAAAAATTCAAATTAAAAATAGAATTATTAGTTTGCGTGTCAGTTGAATGAAATTTTTTATTAATGTTCTGGATAATGCCGAGGAAGCTTCAAAGAAGGCGAAAGTTTTACTACTTTTGACATGAAACAGTTGTGTATTCAATATCAAGAACATCATCTTTTTTGTCGTAATCATCCTTTAACACTTATTTTTCATTGCGCCATGTCAATATGATTCATGACTCATGACAGAAAATGAAACGGCAACGGCAAGCCCAGAAAAAGGGTGCGTGGTGTAAAATAAGCGGATAGTATTTTTAACGTTCTGTGTAGCTTTTCTTACGCACAAGGAGAGTATCAAGTATATTACTTGCGTAATAATGCGTAACTGTCTTGGAGTTAAGCTTGCTCTTGAACCCTAAAGCCGTTAAAACTTAGCTCTATTACCAATGAAGAATGAATGAAGATATTAAATGAGAAATCCACCTGTTCTCTTGTTTCCTCTCTCGAAATACTAGCTTTTTGGCTGACAAATGACTTTGACTTGAGGAAAGGAAAACCCAAGCAGTAATGCACTGTAACATCTCTCAAAAAGTCTTCCTCCCTGGAAATGTTACAGAAGTTCTTATCATTTATGTATTATAGGCCACTTAACACATTTTCACAGCCCTTTTTCAAAGGAAATGCACATATAACACTTTTGAAACGTAAGATGAGATCTTTTGTGGTAAGTAGCATTTAACATTATAAAATGCCCAATAAATATATTATGATTTTTTTGTTAAAATATAAAAAGAAAGATGCCATTAAAAGGGTAGAGTTCATCAACCAAAAATGCATACTTTTAGTTCGCGACCTGAGCATGCCCTTTTTGTGTATAACACTCGTATATGCTGTTAATTTTTTATGTTTTATTATTTTATTTTTAAAAAGTTTTACAACTTTGCATCTTTTTTGGCTCTTGTCTCGCTTCTTCCGAATAACTTTTTTCTCAAAAATCCATAAATTATGTATGAGGTTTGCTAGGTCAGGCCGGTTTATGGAGAAATACAGAAATATACAGAGATGCTACCTACATGAAAAAAAGTTGCTTGAAAGGGAGACAGGCAGTCTCTGTGAAAAGTAGTGGCAATGGCAATCCCACAGTAAAATTATCTTGGTCGGAGTTTTGGTCGGTCCTCTTAATGACTTTTCCACCTGTTTTCTTCTCATTTTTCTCACTCCTTCTCTTTTCCTTTCCACGCTTCTAGCCACCCTTCTCATTCCACTTTCAGTATTCAACATTTAACTTTGTACTAAAATGTATATCATCATCAGTGGAAATGGTGAAGATGTAAAGGGCCAGAAAAGAGCATGGACCATAATAAATTATGTGATTTTGGGGCATTTCATTCGTTTGACTTTCTCAACAGAAAAAAAATGAACACGATGCACTTTTTTCTCACTATTCTCCAATTTCATATTACTCCTATTTAACACGTCAGTAAAAACTTACTCATGTATTGTCATCATCATCTTGTTAACATTTCTACAAAATACCACTACCGACATTCATTTTAAGGGTGGTCACGCTCAAGTAACCGTGTAATGGTCCACTTGACATCTCATCTCCATTAAATTCTCTCCTGTGTCTCAACTCTCAAGTCAAGTTGGTGAACAAAGTCTGCTCCTCCGCAAATGGAACTCACATTAGCGGTATATAATAGCTTGATGTGATAGTAATAAATGGTCAAAAAGCTGAAAAATTCGTGGTGTCGGTAAAGAAAAAAAATAATACAAAAAGGAGTATCTTTTGGATTGGATGGAAAACATGTGTAACCAGCCACATGGAAAAACAAACAATGTGTGGTCAACACCACTTTAAGATGAATATTTGGACACCCTCTTTTGCGCAATATTTAATAAAAGAATACGCATTTACCTTTAAACCAGACGTGGATACATTCACGGGGAATACTTCTGTATATTAAATGAAAATTGAACTTGTTGCTTGATTAATGCCCAGTGCACAATGTCAACTCTCACTGCGCGGGGTATAGATCCCCTGAAGGGCAAAAATGTAATAATCCGATATAATTTAACTAAAAAGAATACAATATCAAAACAAAGCGGAAAACAATACAAAAAACAATATTTCCCCCTTTTCCATTGCACCCAACGTTGTAAGTTTTAAGCATATAAACTTTATTGTCGTTGTGCATATGTTCTAGTGAATTTTAGATTCATTCAACAAACAGTTTTTGATCATGCTCCTGTTTTAGATCATCACATAAGCTTATTACGGCTTACATGCACATACAAAAGAGAGAAATAAGAGGGAGGATACATCACATCAACCAAAATTTATTTCAACATGTAACACATTCTGACAGATATATTGAGCGCACACCCAGTGTGTTTGCTGGTAGGTGGCAAGCGGAAAACGGCGGCTAAAAACCATTTATCCCGTCTAGATAAATAAAAACGAAAAAAAAACTTATTATTCCTTTCAGAATTGATCGAAAGAATGAATGAATTCTCTCTGAAAATGTAAATATTCGTGATTGGTTTAAGGGATTACCAGTGCATGATGCTTTGTGAAATGCCTCTCTGCTCGAAAGAGAGGATATGACTAGTGACTGACTACTCACAAAATGTTTTTTTTTCATGAGATCCTCTTTCAAATAACATTGTTCATAATAGATACAGTGATGGAATTAAATGAAGGAAGACGAAGAAGATTCTTAAAGAAATAAAAGATCATTTTCATCATGATCACACTCCATTTTCTGATCATTTTTATCTGAATGAATGAATAAAATCGATATAATGATTATAATGCATTTTAGTATGTTGCTGCAGTTTAAATGGCACGAGAAAATTGTTGGATATACGTTTCTTCCCCAGCAATTCATGCAGTAAGGACTTTTTTCTCTTCTGATTTAAATGAGAAAATGGTGATGGCAATATAATGCCAATGCAGGGATTAAGGAAAAAGTGAAAGAAAAAGAGGAAGGGGAGAACACGGAGCAGTATAACAGCAATATAGACTTGCAGTAATACTGCAATGCACTCTGCTGTAGGGAAATTGAGCCCTTGTCCTTCTTCTTCACCATTTACTACACAAATGCAATGTTAAAGTCAAAAGTATACATTTGGAATAGAATAAAGTCTGCATCTCATCTCATCTTTCTCTCTTCTTCCTCCTGCATCTTCTTCTTGCTGACTGACTGTCTGTGTGAGAGAGAGGAGACGCCGATATCACAGGGGATTGCGAGTGCAATCTTCCTAGAGGTATTTTCATATTCATTTTTGTTATGCATACGCACCCAAGCATATAAAAATTCTATATATAAAATGTATACATTTTGTGGTTGATATTGATCGGCCCATTACGGAAGGAAATTGTGTGTGTGTTTGGGTTTGAGAACAGCATCCAGTTACAATTTTAGTTTTTTCTCATCTTTGCAAGGACATTTTGACACGCACAAGTGTCACTAGAATCAAATGACAGTTCGTGTCTTTTTTGTAAAATCTTTTTGTTTGATGACCGTTACTTCATTTGAAACGTTTTAAAAGTCCCAAATTTTGTTTTAATTATGATTTTTCAGGATTAGATTTTGTCGAGACTGTGACCCTGTTTGGCTGCATATATGTATTGCTTTGTGTTGTCCATATTTCATTGTAAAAACCGCTTTATCTTCATTAAATCAACATAAAAGCACAAGAATTTTGACTGACTTGTATTTTCTCTCGATTGTTTTGTTAATCAAGAACGAAAAATAGATGAAAGGAAGCCGAAACTGATCGCATTACACTTTGTGTGCCAAAATTGCCAACAAAACAAATAAATTATGTACAAATGTCTGCTGGATAGTGACTTATTAGGCGATATTTTTTGATGTGTTTGCTGAAAAAGACATGAATTGTTTGCTTGTAAAAATTGTGTTATCTTGCTTGTTGGTCATGTTCACAAGTTTTGCAGAGAGCTACCGAGTCCGAGACTCGCCCACTCGCCGTTTAGTGCTGCTTCTGATCGAGAGTCTTGTTTGAGTTTGAGTGAGAGGCAATAAAACAAGTAGTTTGACACAGCGACACACGTTTACGTACACAAATGATAAGAGTTTAACAAGCACCTCCAAAAAAGAGCATGTTTAAATGATAAGAGAAACGAAAGCATATGTACGTATTATACAGACAACGGATACAACATGAAATATATATTTTTGTACAAATTCATTATGCAACAATGGCAATGTCGTGTCTTTTTAAATTACTATTTGTGCTAGGGTGCCAGTTTCCACTAATTTTCATGTTTTCTTGTGCTTGCCAGTGTTTTGTGTGTATTTACTACGGTGCGGGGGCGGCAGATAGGCTGGTCTCAAAGGAAAATAAAAATTGATAGTGAAAATTTATCAGCGTCTCTGATAAGCGCAAATAAAATTTGTGATTCTTTTTAAACGTAGTAGAAATACCGCATCATCATCGAAAATATATAAGGCTTGAGGTCAACTTGTTTCAATGAGTTATCTATCAGCAGTGCGCACGGTGAATGTTTTGTGTGCGCAGAGCAAACAAAAATAAATCGTAATATTATTATGTGTAAAAAAATTATACAATTTTCTGGTGTTGTGTTATCTCTGGTCGTGTTCGTTTGTCTTGTTCTCTGTGACGGTTGACAAATGGTGTGATGATGACACTAGTCGGCACTTTCAAAAGGTTATGATTTCGCTTCATTTCATATTTTCATCTTAATCCGTCTTGTTTTACATGCTTCCTACATGCATTTTCCTGTCATGTTTAACATAAATTTTACTGAAGAACAATAAATATCTATATTTTTATGAAATTCATCACCATCATGAAGTATTATTAAATCTTCATGAAAAGTGGTTATCAAAGAGTAAATAGAAATCATGCGCATGTCAAGAGTCAAGGCATTGCCAAAATAATAATGTAAAAATGTTTTTAGCTACTGGAAAAAATTTGCGCCTCTTCTGATTTAACGATATGCATACACGCATGATTGACTTAATCCGGATTAAACTAATATTATGTAACACAACATAATTGAAAGTTTTTTAAAATGTTCATGTCTTACCACGTGCGCTAGTGCCAAAAAAGTGATGATGGGATGTTGAATGGCTTTGATGATGAAGAGGTGACAATGAGGTTCCCAAAGCTTTGCTACTGCTATTATTATTGTTGCTACTGCTGCCGTACGAATTTTTTGTATTGTTGTTATTATTGTTATTATTGTTGTTGCTATTTGTGGATGTAGTATTGATTGAAGAGGATGAGGAGGATTCTTGAGGGGATGAGGATGACCCCCCTCCTCCTCCGCCAGTACCCAACAGGTTGAACCCGTGATAGTTACCTGCAGCCGCTTGATGCATTGCTGTGACATGATGATGAATGTTGCCGACCAACAGGTCCGCTGCAGAGGAAGGATGATGAATACCTGCGATGAGGGCAGGATGCGTATGAAATTGTGAGGTGTGATGTTGAAGGGGATGAGTGGCGGCGGTGGCAGCTGCCGCCAGTAACTTGGATGTGTCATAATAGTTGTTTGTTGAGGATGAGGTGGACGAGGAGCCGGTTTGATCCAATTGGTTGTGATTTGATGAGTTGGTTGATCCTCCGCTGTTATTGTTACTGTGTTGGGAGTGGAGGCTGTGAAGTTGGGGGTGATGATGATGCAACTGGCTAGTTCCGGACTGAGTGTGTCCGTGAAGATTCTGGAAATAATTCTGGAAAAATACAAGTGTAGACTTGAATATTTCATGATTAAGATTCACTGACAATTTCCAAGAGAATGAAAGACTCTACACAATCACAGTTAATATTACTACTTAAATTTCTCAATTAGTGGCCTTACCTGTTGTTGCAACTGTTGAAGAACATCGACCGAGGTGCTATGCAAAAGATCCAAAGGATTACTGCTCGTCCCATTCACTCCTCCTCCTCCCCCACCACTCTCACTTCCACCTGCACTTGCATTACTGCCAGCACCACCACCTCCTCCGCCTCCTCCTCCTGAAGAACTGGCACTGCTCCCACTACTCCCATTATTACTCGGAGCTGTTGCCCCACTTCCGGCTGTAGCGGAAGTAGAGCCGGCGTTGATAACTGGATTGATCTGGTCCATCATTTTTCCAAGGGATAAAGTAAAAAAGTGTTTTTCAGAGCTCTTGACAGGGTTTTAGCACTAAAGCGGCTTGGCTTTGCAGAAAGAAGAGGACAACAAGGTTGATGATTGCACCGCTCACTTCTCGGCTTTCACTTTAAGCCCTCCAGGATAATCATAATAATACACAGGCACACACTCTCATGCACATGCAGAGTAAATGATGATGGCAATGACGATGTTGATCGTATAGATTGAATCCTATAAGCCCACTGTACATATAATATACGGAGAGAGATAGAGATACTACTTGAAAGAGTGCATATAAAAACCGCAATAGTCAGCCACACATCCACACAATCTTTTCTCTCACAGGCTCATCATAAGTACACATAACAAACGCACTTTTTATTTCTCTCCTGTCGTCTTCTCGTGAAAAGAGTTGTAAAAAATTAGCCTGCCGGAATAATAATAATAATCTTTTCGTTTTTTTCTGGGTTCGTTTGGTGGATTTGTTCGGATGATATTATTATAGATATTTTGTGTCAGAGAAAATAAAAGGCGCATATACATTCAAAGAAGGGAAAGTAAGTTTAGAGCTTCAAGCTTGAGCTTCATATGAAGAAGATGATGATGGTGATGATGATAACGATGAACAAGATAGCTTTGGCTTTAGAGCTTCTATTTTTTACTCACTCTGTCTCTCTCTATCTTGTAGGTATACTATAAGGTGAACTCGGCTAAATAAAAGGAAGATGTAGTGGCAGTGCACAAAAATGTACATATACCAGATATACTCACACGCTCACAAAAATGTCTTGGTTTATCATGGTCCTATATACATTTTTCTCCCTCGTATAAATAAATATATCTCTTGAAGGATTTGCTCAACTATCACTTGGTTTACCAGAGCCCCCGGTATTAAAGGTCTAAAAAGGTTTTAGCCAGAGGATTTTCCACTGCTGCTGGTGCTGCTGCTCTGAAGAAGACTGTATGTGGAAGGTGCACAAGTGCACACTGCATTCGTACCACCATCAACCCCAGCGATATCACGACGACTGTGCTGTGTGCTCATATGTCACAGGAGCCTCTTGGTTCGCGAAAAAAGCACCTGCTTCCACCTTCTCTGCTCCTGGCTCCAGACCACCTTCCCAAAGACGCCTAGCTCTCCAGCGTCTTTGCTATGTTCGCAGCAGTGATGACGCTTACCACGAAGGTGTTCTTCTCTGCTCTCTGTTCAAGCAGAAAAGACAAAGTCACTCTAGCCCTCGTTCTTTATTTTCAAAAAAACAAATGCGAAGACGACTAGCAAAAAGATTGGGAAAATGTTTCGGAAAAAAATTGGAAGAAAAATGGAGACGAAGAAGAAGATATAATAAAAATGAAGTCCTTTTCCTTCTTCGCAAAACTATCCTGTTTTTCGCGATCACCGCGCGTCTATTCCCTTTTTCCGTTTCGTCCCTGGGATCACTGGGTAAGCCGCGAGGATTTTGTTTAAAAAGCTACTCTTTCTCTCTCTCTCTGTCTTGCTCACACGAGCTCCACTAAGAGCAAAGTAAAATGGTAATCCAGAGAAGGCTCAGACGTCGATTTAACCTAAGTCCAAAACTTCTATTCATCATTCTTCTTCTTTCTTTCTTTCTTTTTCTCTTTTCCACCACCAGCAAAACCATTCCACCACCTCTTCTACTGCTGCTACTTCTTTACTTCCAATGCCGTGTGTTATGTTATAATAATGTGTGTGTTAGTGTGCACCATGTGTACTATGATGAGAAATAGAGAAAAACGAGCATCTCTCTGCAAAACACTGGGCAAGTTTCATGTTCAAATGCAACAACTCTCCGTATACGAAGATCCATCTCCATCCATACTACTTTTTAACAGAGTACTTTGGTGGGAGCATTTTTTTGAACAAAGTATATAATTATATCATTCATTTCATATTACACATTTACTTTACTACACGACGACACATATATAGCGAAAATATAGCATTCCCATCATCAGAGCCAATTGTAATGCATGTATCTCTTTTCCTATGGCCATATAACCATACCATAAACATAACATTCAAAAAAGACTGAGAAACCCCGTAAGAGATGGAGAGAGAGAAGAAGAGAAGCAATGATCCACATCCACACACACAACATGATATAATATACACACACATAAAGAGTCTCAGTCTGACTGAGTGAATGAGTCTCTTTGAGAAAAAGAGAGCATTTTGCTGGTGATCCAGAAAAAAGGTATCGTCATCATCACCATCATCATATCATATCCACCTCTCCTCCTCCTCCCTTTTATTATATTTATAACAGAAGGACAGGATCGTGTAAAGATAGTGGTGGTGAGTTTTTCAGTATATTCGGATGGATATGGGTAATGTGCACATTTACGTATAAGCTACACGGAAATAATAATATAGAATGGTTATTTATATAAAACAAGTAGTTTTTTCGTGGAGATGTATAGCAGGAGCTGAAAGAAGAATGTGTTTTTCGGGATGCCTTGCCCCTTCCATTCTGGAGATGGGAATGTATTGGATGGGAAAACAAGGGAAACACGCCTCCGTCGCACTTCATCTCAACCAATACTAGATGAGCCGTGTCTCTCATATTCTCCTTCAGCCTTTTATATAATACGAAAATCGTTTTTTATAATAATGTGGGCATATAAAGTTGTTCCTGTTTGAAAAAAAATCTTTTGGAGGAAAAGCAAAAGTAAAGAGCATTTTCTGTCGTTTTGGCTATGTGAGTGGTGCGATCATCATTATATAAAGCTACTACACGACGACTTACTATCTTCTTCTTTTTCTTCCTTCCTTCCGCCGCCACCATCATCGCCATTCCCGATGTCGGTTTTTTTGCTCTATATAGATGTATATGATGCTAAAGTTTGAGTTTTTTTGGAGTAGTGGTAAAATGGAAGACAGAAAAAAATAATATGGAAAGGCAAACATTTATTATTATCAACGATTGTAGAAGGAAATTGCCAGTCAAATATCCAAAGAAACGAAGCGATGTGGCAAGAGAGGATGGCCATACATTTCTGAAAAAGTTCAACGTGGAGGCGAATCGCCCCGCGGGCCGGGACCCCCACAGCT
>JAQFYG010002917.1:0-13511 GCA_034694325.1 Entomobrya corticalis
GAAGACGCTCTTTCCAACAAAAAAAGAATTATTCGATTTGGTTGATGTGTTATCCATGTGGTTGCATTGTTAGTTAAAATTAGCATTTTTTACACTTATGGGTATGGGTTTCTGTCTCAAATAATCGGAAACATAATCGGAATCCATCAGTAAATTTGAATTGAGTTGGCTCTTGGCTCAAAGCGAATTTCACCATAACGTATTGCATATACCTAACTAACTCACTCATTGATTTTAAGAAGTGAGTACCTTCAATATGGCTTTGGCTTGCTGAAACTCAGCTTGAATAACTTTTTCTTGTCAGTCTTGTTTAAATTTTGTGATTATCGTGACAATTGCTAGTCTATACCTCAGTTACATATATTGTAGCAAAATCTGACAAGCCAAAAGAAGTTAGCCCTAGTCCCTATAGCACTGATTATTTTATGAGACCAAATTGAGATGTATGAGATCTGTTACACCAGCTTATTCAATCAGTGACTACGGTAAGTCGCTGTTTCGTTAAAATACCTCAATCAGTACAAACTTATAACGGATCACACAACTCTGTAACGTGTTAATTTCTTGCATTATGTTGTTATTAGTGTATGAAAATTGATAGGTAGAGATTAACTGGGACCCGGTCCTCGTTTTCTATCAATAGTCAAAGCTTATTTAAACATGTACATAATATTAGAATACTTCAATAACTCTCTTTTTGTCTCTTTTGAGAATAATGTATTTGTGAAAGTACATTATTATGCCATCATGATGCATACACAATAATTCATTTTGCTACTACCTACTATATACCAACTACAAACATTTTCGGCAATCACTAAAAATGCTTTACGCTAGCTACACCATATATTGAACAACAAGGGGAATAATATATTTATTTGGGTGTATTGCAATAACTTATTTCAGTGGAGAGTCTTCTGTTTAGCAGATGAATGTATATAAAAGAGTATCAGTAAAGCGGAGGGAAAAGCGTCATATTTTGCTCACTTAGACAACCTTACTCCTTTGCTGTCATACGAAAAAATCTATTGTCGTATAAAAGACTGTGCAGCAACAACAATTCCGGAGAGATTCCAATCCTCCGTCATACTGACGAGTGAGTATAAAACGAAAGCGAACCCTTGGTTTATATAAAGCGGGAGCTGGATTGGGTTTGTGAAAGTGAAGAGGTAAGCAAAGCTACAAAGAAAATAGCGACAGAAAGAGAGTTGGTAATACACATACATAGTACATTGTGAATGAGAGAAAGAAGATGGAAAACTTTGTGTGTGTGTAATGCAATGTTATAATGTAGTACTAGGAACTTTCTGTAGAAAAACAGCTAGGTACAAAGACCGAGCTAGAAAACTGGTAAACTGACTTGCTGCGAGGACGGATTACAAAAGTAGCAGCTCAGAGAGAAAACACGAGTTGAAGAGAAGACTTTTTTGGTCCAGTAGAAATAGAAAGTAGTCTGTCTCCAGTAGTTTACGTTTTATGTTTTCTGTATTTCTATACTTGTTACCTATATGAAGAAGTAGAGTAAACATTCACAGTTAAAGTGTGGTGGCGTTGGTATTGACGAGGTATCATTCTTTGATGATACTCAAACTAAACCTCGGTCAAAGTGTATAAAACGCGTTTATATATGGACTCGCTCAAATAATAGGGAAAATGTTCAGCTGAGTACATATTCTGCGTATTCCTTTATAATATGCTTTGTAGTTTAATATAAAGGGAAGGAAAATAATAGTGAAAAAGAGAGAAAGAGCAAGCAAAGAGCAGTAGAACGTAGAACAGGAATCATCATCAACAAAGAGCAGCATCCTCAACAACAAGCAGAAAACAGTTCTCACACACAGTGGAGAGCACTGTTGTTGGTTGTCTGCTGCTTTTTCTGTCATTTCATATACATCTCCTCAAAACTCTTTCTCTCTCTTTCTCTCTGAAGGCTTACTATATCGATATATTTAAGTATATGTAATATTATGAGTAGCAATAATAAACTATACTTATATCATCGCATCATCGTAATACTGCATTTCCCTATCTGCTGATTTTGTGAGCGTATAGGAATATTCTGTAAGAGATCAGTAGAGACTCCAGAAAAAGAAGCTTGGTTTTATATGTTACTCAAATGCAGTCATCATGACATGAGAATTGTTTATGGTTCCAAAACACAATAGACGAGTATAAGAAGAAGAACACAATAATATAAACTTTTTTGTACAGAATCCTGCGGACTATGGCCTTAGAGGTAGTGAGCAGTGACACGCTATAATGTTGATATTTGAAAAGAATAAAGATATAAAAAGCTGCATGGATATACTAATATTATTCTGGAGAGAAACACGAAACTGAGCAGAGCACAAGAGGACAAAAGTGGAAAAACAGGCAGGGAGTATTTCCTCTTGAATTCATAAGAGTTTATATTTATACCATTATTATGTGCATAATATGTTTATATATGACATGATATATAAGTCAGATGTTTATAGAATGCCACAGTGACTTGTGCTTATATTATGTTATCGGGTTTTTTTTACTATTTTATACTATATCAACTATACAGACACACTTTCAATGATTGTGACAATAATATATCAGAATGGTGAATATGGTGAAAGGAGCTTGAGGTTAAACCAAGTTTTGTCGAATAAAAGCGATGCTGCTGCTTCCCTCGTTGTAATGGAACTGAATCGTGCATTAGGTATGTGTACCGCGGACAGCTCCTGCAACTCTACCACTTCCACCACCACATCAATAAGCAACAGAGAGAGAGAGAGATGTAATGGTGTAAGTTCCTTAATATTTCCACGTTTCTGTTTGCTCTCTCTTCTCTACGCTTATTCGTTATAAGTTATAAGAATGGCTTTACTAGTTCACTTCTTCTCTTTTTTGTTCCTCCCTACTTGTACAATCTCTCACTTCTCTTTTCGGAAAATGACTTGCTAGGTCTTGTCGGGCGGTCTCTTGCATAGGTGGTGTAATAGTAGGAGCAATGTTCAAGTAATATGGATAATGTAATATGTAACAGAGAAGAAGAATGTTTGACTGTTTTGGTTGCTCACTAAGTTCCCAAGTGTTGTTGTGAATGTACATGTTTGTTATATAATCATGAAGTTAAAAACATTGTATATGTAACAGCGCTCTATACGACCTAAAACCGATAAAAGAACATAGTGGTAGCAGCAGAATTAGTTGAAAATGAAGAGGAAAAATGAGAGCTATCAGTGATGATAAAGAAGTATTAGTATTTATGTGATACGCACATTTGCACAGTAAACTATGTATTCAGATTTATGGTTAAGTAATACTTTTGTCAGGGAATATGGCATATACTGGGGCACCATGAGATCAAGTACTTTTTTTCCAATGTTTTCATAAGAACCTGCTTCCCGATACGTATTTGTTTTTTACTTACTGCCACCCCGCTGCTGTAGTCAACTTTAGTGGAATTGATACTCCTTTTTCATATACTTTACATTGTATAATACACATTTTATAAATGAATGTCAATACCTACAAATAGGTACATTTCATGTCTACAAAATGTATTTAATTCCAAAAACATTGACACATATCTGCACATAAACGTATGTACGAAGACAGTAAAAGTAAAATTTTGCGCTTACATATATGTGAAGAGAACAGTCTCAGCAGCGGGAGTTGGGGAGAGAAGAGAAAATCGAAAGAAATGGCTTTTATACCTTACAAAAAATTGTCAAACTTATATACTCTCAACAAAACGACATGAATGCAAAAGTCCATGTGATTATAATATGCACATTTTCGTTGTGTGTAGGTATATACATTTGCTGACATCCCTTTAGGGTGCCTAACAAGCTCTCCAAAACTCTCTCCTATAAAATATATCATGTTTTGGATGTAAGGTTCTCGGTCTCTTTATTTTTTATCTATACTGGAGCCAAAGCTGGAAGCAAAATGATGGAGAGCGTAGACTTTTTTACAAATGCATATCGACAAACTTTTTATATGTTTATTCACATGCAGTCCTTTACATAATATCGTTCTATAGATAAATGCACGTGTGACGATAAGTGTATAATATGGAGTGTAAAAAGACATATACAAACATACAATACACACACATTATATTAAACTGATAATATTATGTACGGCAGAAGGAAGGAATAGGGACAAAAAGGGTAGAATATTATTATACTGAAAACGAACAAGTGAGGAAGCAAGTAACTATATTATAATAGTAATATTCAAGCCAAGTGATGGTGTTTAGCTTTGGTTTCCCCCAAAAAGTAAAGTAGAAAGAAAAGAAAGAAAGAAAGGAGAGAGAGAGAGAGATGTAAGTCTAGTAGAGCATATCATCATGATCGTCATCATCATTCCAATAGTAAAATGTGTTCACACACACAAAGATACGTGGGTACACATTACATTGTTCCTCCTATGCTTTTATAAGATTCTTATAAGTACATGGATTTATTTAATACAAAGAGCAACAGAAGCAGTCACTTTTTTTCTTACTCTCTCAGATTCCAAGCTCTCGTTTGTATACAATAATATTAAAAAGCATGTATGTGCTTATTTAATATATATATTTATAAGCATTTTATGGTTGATGGTAGCGTATAAGATGCATTATGTGCTTAGATATTAACATGTATCAACCTTTTTAGGGATATTGGATGGAAGAATCGTAGTCGTCGACCGTGGTGGTGGCGGCGGTGTACTTGGATGGCTAGTTTATAAAGAATTTTCTATATAAAATCATCAAGCAATGAAACGGTTCTCTCTCCGTCTTTCTCTTCTTATATTGATAAATGCTTTCCTGCTTTACCTATACCTTTTTTTAGTATATACCCTTGCTTTTCGTTTTCACACTCACCTATTTACTCAGTCCTCAGTCACACAAACGAATATTACATACGTGCACTTTATAAGAGTAAGGTACATTTCGTGTCTCTCGATTCTAGATTTCATATGCTCATAGGGGAAAAGGGGAAATTCTTTTTGAGAACTATGCACTTTTATATGAACTTGTGAGAAGTAGCAGTGGTGGTAAGTAAGTGTGTTATACAATTTATAGATACGTGCATTCATACACGTATTGTATACAATCATAATATTGTGCGGTGCTAGTAGCCGTATTACTTGTAAGCAAGCACACACACGGATATAGATAAATGTTAACAAGAGTATAAAAGCAAGAGGTAAAGAAGAGAGGACTCAACTCTTAGATATAACAACAGGAAGGCATATAGTTCTCAACAAAACTAAAGGAAACCAGGGCTCATTGCCCACTATCACCTTTTTTGCTGCTTCTCCCTCTCTCTCTCTCTCTTGCTGCAGGTTCCTTTTTCTCTATAAAAGTTGAAAACCCAACAACGATATAACACCATGTTTATATGCATGTGTATTATAAGAAGTTTTTCTCTCGATGTGTTTTAACATGATGACGACGGTGATGATGATGATATAGAAGAACGTCAGTCTTTTACCCTCATACATAACCTTGCGTTGTGTGAGTGTCTGTGTACATTCATAAAAGCTGACATATGTACATACAGATATCCTTCGGGTATTCACCGTCACTCCACTACTGCTACAAACTAAACTCCTACTTCAATAAGTGAGAGAGAAAATAAGTAAAGTAGTAGTTTTGCTCCTGTTGTTGCTGAATATCTGTAAAGCCATCACATCAGCAATGCCAGAGAGCAGTGTGTTCACAAGAACACCAGTACATTCATACTGACAAGCGAAAGCAAAGTTAGCAAGGAGCAACCCAGAAAAGCGAACTCTCTCCCTCATTCAAACAGAGTCAACCAAACCTCCAGCGACCGAGGACGGAGGCAGACACAAGGCATGAGCTGCTCTGCTGCTGCTTTGCCTTTGCTGCTCAAAAAACTCGAAAAAATGGTTTGTATTATGCATGTTATCTGTGTCTACACATGTATGCGCTTCATATATACTTGCGTGAGGAGCGATGATGGTGGCGGTGTGGTGGCAGTAGTAATGATATGGGAAAAGTCCTTTTTCCTCCTTTATACTTCACGAAACTATTACCATGCTCATGCTTGCTCGTTTTTGTTGTAATATTGTTATAAGTAAAAACACTTTTTGGGTTCTCTCTTATTTCTTTACTTATTATATGCGTAATAATAATACCACTATCAACTTCTCTTTTTCTTCTTCCTTGGCCAACAACTAGTAGTAGAACTAATAGTAGCAAAAGTAGTGGAAACAAAGAGAGAGAGAGAGAGAGAGAGAGAAACTCTATGGGTCATACTTAACTTTTCAGAGCTCACTCCACTCACTCAATGCCTTTGCCTTCAATGCCTCTTTTTCTTTCCTTTTTCCTATAAACTCACAATAACACTCACGTATCCTATAATACGCTCGACGCTCGCTCGCTGAATACTTGTTCTCTTAGCTCTTGATGTGATGCCTGTTAGGATATTTGACCGACTATGCTATTATTCTACCTACAACTTCTGGTTCACGCTCTCCTCCTATCTTCTTTATTAAATGAATACATATACAGTGAGAAAATATATACATTAGTAGACACACACACTCATAAACTAAAATGTCTTTGAACATTCTTACTTTTTCCTTTCAATATGTGCCTACTAAACAAGCGTAATATTAAACCTATATAAACAGATAGACATTCGAACATTTATATCACTGACAGCCATGGTTTTATTATGTATGAATAAAAGACAGTTGAAAAAGAGATATCGTCTCTCTCTCTCTCTCTCCTTCTTTTCTTTCTTTCTTCTTTTCTACTACATCTACATTTTACGTATTTGTGTAGATAAACACATATTGCTCCTAATACTATTACTCAGCCGACACGACGACGAGAAACTTTGTATGTATGTATGCACGCTTTTTGGGTTTCCTCTTCTGTTGTTACTTTTGTAACATTGTACTTAAGAGAGATAGAGTCGGAGAAATAAGTGGTAAAAGTAGGCATGAAATACATACATAATATAACAAAAATACAACAACGTAACAGCACGCAACAGAGAGAAAAATATGCACATTTTGCCACTACAACAACTTCTTCTATTACTGTACCACACATACCACACTGTAACACTACCATTACTAAATACAATTGCTATTTGCTATATAGAATTACTTACTTACTACTGCACATTCTCTTGTTGGCTCTTCGGCTGCTGCTGGTATAAAAAGGCAATAAGGATATAAAAGGATAAAAGTACATTTTATTCATGTACATAATAATATATCGATACGCGATGTTCACCCCGGTTAAACATACATGTGTACTCACTCTCTACCAAGAAGGTATATAAACATGTGTTGTTGAGTTTAGTATATCACGACAACACATTTTTGTTTTTGGGGGAATCTGATAGGCATATAACGGAGAACATTTACAGCGTATCCATAATCTTTTTATATCATCATATTATTATACCTATGCACACACGACGACGACACCGCACCGAAACGAGCTCGCATCACATACCTTTTTGTTCATATAAGAAAGAAAAACATTTATAGGTATGTACCTATATAATGTGTCTCATGATCTAAAGGCAGTCAACTTGGTGTTCAGTCAGTCACAAACTTTGCTTGCTTTACTTACTTATGTACTTAAGGAAAGGAGATGAATGTGGATATATGCATTTATTATTATAATACTATTGTGTGTGCGGTGGTGGTGACGATGATGATGATCATGATGATGGCAGTATTAGATGTAAATGTATAAAACATAAATATACCTACAAATCTACCCTATTTATATGTATGTATAAATACCTACATCAACATCTTCCATCCATCCCGATCCCGATATGGTTAAAAGCAGGATACGAATATTACAAGTACAACAGACATTATACTACATTTTATACGAAGAGCAAGTTTGATGATGTTGCTGGATGGATGAAAAGGAGTTTGCTTACTCTGCTTTGCTCTGTTATGCTATATGCATGACATTACTTTGCCACTTCGCTTTGGTTTTTCAGGAAAAAAGGTTTAGTTAAGTTTACGACGACGTAGCGGAATAGATGTTAACTTCGTATACCTATATGGAAGATCGTGCTAGCTTTGGCGTCTCATATATACACGCTCGCTTACTCAAAGAGAAGGTGATGTCGATGTCGGCTTAACTTGCCTAGCTGTTATAATGTGAACATAACAGCCTAATAAGTATATGTAGCTCTTTTTTTCTTTTCCCTTTTTTCCTTTACTCTTTTGCTTGATAGCTTCCCTCTCCATCACATTTACTCTTCTTTTTGCCTGCTGCTTGTGTCTGTCTGCTTGAATGTGTGACTTGCTCTGCTCTGCTTACTTGCTTTGGCTTTGCACCCGTTTTGGTGTAACTTGATGAAATTTAACTGCCTTCATCTCGCCTTCCTTCAGCTCAGTCGAGCATTTGTTGCTGTCGAGAGAGGTTTTTGCTGGTTTGCTCTGTGAGAGCCAAGCGTCGTGCTTTTCCAACTTTGTCCATGCAAATACAATACGCAGACACAAATGTCAAGAGAAGAAGTCAACAAACAGGCATCATCATTATGATACAAACTACATATTTAAACAATCATTTTTGTTAACACACCTATTAATATTAACATTTAATGTGTTTATGTATACATATGTATATCTAATTACACACAAAGGCATATAATCTTATAAATTGTAAAGATTAAGTGTGTTTGCTTGTGCGTTACATGTTGACAGCGGCAATGCATGTGTTGATATCAAGAAAACAATAAAAGTGAAAGGTGATATTTTGTACTGTTTGCTTTTTAAATTGTACGCAAAGCGTTTTAAATTATTATTGTTATAATTCTCAATTATTGTCAAACAATTAAAGTGACAAAGAAATCTGTGACACCACTGTGGGTCGATTAAGTGCAAAAGTAATGTTAACTGGGTCGCAACCATTCAATTTTTGTGTACACGCGTAGCACGTTGACGCTGTGAAATTTTGCCCTATCATCATTCTCCTCCTCCCTCATCACAAAATATTTATCTACTTCATCAGCTGAGAACAGAGTTTGCTGAGATCTGTTTAAGGAGAGAGAGGAGAACACTTACCCCTTTACACACATGCAGCCAGTTCAAGTTACATAGCTGAACAAACATTTTTACATGTTTCATGAACATGTGCTTTCGTCTACACAGAAAGAATACTTGCACTAGTGCATTTTGTAAATTCACTAGCACATCTCATCCAAATAGTTCAACATAATGATACATTCTGTGAATTATATCTGCATTAAAATGTTACAAGAGTTACATGAACTTGACGAATGTGCTCAGCAAAACATAAATTGACATCAACAAACCGTTAATCCTTATTGTATTTTGCTGTTTATTGTAATGTTATATTATGACTGACTTGACCTTTCCCAAAAAAATCGGATCAGACAACATTCTTTTTTATGAGTGGGGTATTTATATATGATGTAGTAACCAGTGAAAGTAAATAAATTAGGGTGTTATTGCACTTGATTTGTGAAATAAAAGTACGGAAGCAACAGATATTTTTTATTTCCATAATTGAAGTATGCCTGTGTGTAGAAAATGTGCATTCAATCAGACTTGTGAATTATGGTGTAAATAAAAAGTGAAGTACACGAGTCATAGTTTCAAGACCAAAACGCACATTACATACATACATGTGCTTATTTGTGGAAGAATTTATGCATGACTCGTCTCTATGAATCAACATAACCATTAACCGGTATTGAATGAAGTTGTAGTGGACCAAGAGTTAATATTGACACATTCTCCGTAACAGGATTTTGGGATTTATTCACACCTGCTGGACACAGCTGAGAAAAGAGGAAAGAAGATAATGATATTTTAAGCTTATTCTCCTCTCGTTTGTTCATCATCATAAACTCACAACACAGGCATCCCTCATAACACTTCTTGTGTGTGTATGATTTATGACAAGGTTTACCCAAGGACTTTTCCCTTTTCTTCTTGTTGACAAGCTGAAAGCCGCTCTTGTTACTGTGAAGAGCATACATTTATCTACTTGTGTAAACGTGCACGTTTCCTTTTGTTTAAGTTTACCCGAAAGCAAGCACACTACTTATCAGTGTACTTTCACTAAATAAACGTGTATTCTATGGGACAATGGGATTTTAAACTTATGCAGTTCAAAGGAAAATCTAATTGTGTAACACGGCACTGTATGGATGGAATATGGAAATCAATAAGCTGAAACTGTTATTAGTGTACACATGTAAGCTAGTTACTTAATGGCCCAATAAAAAAGTGTGGCTGAAATTTACAATACTAATACTGGATTAATTCATGTACAACATTACCTTGAATAAGACTCGTGCCTGCAAGTGAATAGATCAAGACATCTTTCTGTCGGTACTTATATCAGTTACATAACAAATATTTAATATTAACTTTGGCACCTATAAAGTTAGCGGAGCTCATCCTAGCAGCTGATTCCATTAGTACCCCGCAGTTACATTGCCAAAGGTTGTGAATCTTGTTGAATGAATGATTGCTTCTGGTAACTTATCAAGAAGGCAGTTGAATGTTTCCATTTGTTTACTACGCGAACAAAGGCACGCTAACAGCGTACGAATCTCTCTCCCGCATGCTCGCTACATCAATGTGTTTTTTGAACGAGCAGAACTACTGTCACGTACAAAATAATTAATGGGATCACTATCATCGTATTGTTATCAGCAATTATTAACTTTCAGTGGCTTCATAACTCTTTTATGACATGATTTGTTGTGAATACCAAAACAAAAACTAAATAGACAGTGTGAGATATAATACCCATTTCATCTCTCCTCGGTCTCGATAAACGATGAAAAACTTTAGTTGGAAATAAAATGTTCGTTACTACTACTGCATGTGGAACGATTTCACATTTTAACTGGTAAGTAAAAGTACAATTGTTGATTTCCTATGTCTCTGTATTGATAAGTTTAGTTTGTAACTCATGTCTTCACTAGAAACACGTACATATAAAAGTTTACATTTAGTTAAATTGGTAAAGTGATCGCCAATGCCTGTCAATATAATAAGGTGACATACATATAAATGGAGTTATGTCAGTAAAGTACTCACATTTTTATCTTGAACTTTTTGTAACAAGCTTTAATAAGCGGATTAGTTTTATTCATTTACGATAATTATGCGCGTTTTACTGGGAAAGTATCGTAAGTACGTTGCTAAATTATACTCTTTGGGAAACTATTAGCAAATGCATAACAGTGAAACCGCCATTTAAAGCCTCTAAACACCCACAACCACTGTACATCTTGGAAAAATGTTTGTAGAGGGAACTATATGATGTTCATCTTAAAAAAGGTCAAATGCACGGGTTTTGAGTACGAGCTCAGACATTTTCCGAGTTGAAGTTAAAGAGCTCGTTTTGATTATATAATAAGCCTCATATAAAAAGCTTGACTTTTACAACCCTGCAAAGTGTGCATTGGCAATTGTATTAAATGATGAACCTACTCGACCAGACCATTTTCAGTCAACTAAACAAGATTTCAACAACTCCTTCTCCTTGTGAGAAATGAAAATGCGAATCTACATAGAATCATGTTGCATTCGTAGATAATATTACAAATTGCTTGCTATGCATATCTCTTTTTACTTCCATTCAATTATCGTTACCATTATTAGCCCGTTTAGTAATTCATATAAACTAAGCGAAGGGGAAAAAATCTTATTAGGAAGAATGCATAATGTATAGGACATCAAGTATGCATGGCAAGAATAAATATGATGGTGGCGATAATAGTTAATGCTTTATTGGCAACAACAACACCGGTGGTGCGGTGGTGGTGTAAAGCTACACCTCCTTCACCACGCTTAATAATAATATGTTATGCATGATGACTATGATATGTATCAGAACCAAACACATGTATGCTTGTATATTTACTTACACACGTATATATTTATAATCATTATTATCAAAATATCATGATGAGATGATGATCACCCTCCTTTGTAACTTCTTGCCTGCTGCTGTCGTTGAGGTCAGGTTTTGTGTATGATGTTTTGTATGCATGAATTCCGCTGGACCAGTCAATTTTCTCTCTGTAGGACGCGTTTACACAATATTAATTTACCACTTTACATGAAAATATGTAACTAATAACTATAAGGAGTGAACCTCTTTCCAAGAGTAGAAGAGATGATCGAGATTTTTTAAAAGAGAAATGATAAGAATGCATCGTCTATCGCTCATCTAGTCATCCAATTTCTTCTTAACCTGATTACTTCTCCATACTTTTCTTATTTCAAGTCAATGCTATAGTAGCATAGGACTCCTTCAGTTACACACGCTCAACAAAATATGGGATGAGTTTGACTAGCGTTATCTCTCCATCTCTCATCTCCTCCTTGACTTGATTGAGCAGAAGTATTTTCACATTTACGTATCCATTTCTTCGGCTAAAGTTCTACACACGATAGAATGAGCAGCGGAGCGAAATGGTCAGAAGAGAAATGAGATGGTATATAATATCCCAACAGCAAAAATAATAACAGTGGCGATGATCGAACATTTTTGTTCTTTCGCATCCAATGTGAAGAAAAACTGAGCACACATTAGTTAAAAGTTACTCTGATAAATAATCCCAAAAAGTATGGCCTGCTACTTGCCTGCACCCTGCACCTGTGTCCAATTGTCCAAATAGGTATACGGTTGCATATCATCATCACCGCACCGTGTCCATCCATATCTCTTATCATGGTATGTAAAAGGTAAAATAAGTTGTACTTGCTTTGGGCCTCTCTAGAGTGAATTGTTTCAGTTATACATATATCGAGGTATACACGATATATTTACCTATTTGTCTATTTCTATTATCGACAGCATTCAAATAAGATTTTAGTTAGTCCAGTAGTTTTTTCTTTTCTTTATTTATAGCTTGAACAAAAGTCAGAATTGACGAGAGATTACACGTCAAGTATAAACTTGTGTTCTCTCTGCACAGCAATATCTTTCTGAAAAAGAAAAAACGGCTAAATCAGTAAATTTGTCTGCCTACAAGTCGTTGGCTTCTTGTGAAAGCTTCTTCTAGGCATTATCATTATTGATGGACCTGGCTCGAGTAAAATCTTTTCGTTCCCATTTTAGAAAATTTTGATACAACACAACGATTACATTTGGTTGAAATCGTATAGTATAAAAATGTAGCGCATAATACATCATGAATAGTTCGAATACATATGATCATAGTGATAATGTGTAATGGAAGCAACATCGAATTGTATGATTTGAATAATGTTTTATTTCTTCTAAGCTAAATCCTCAATAAATCCAGTCACTGACTCATTATTATTACGTAACTTGAGCTTGTAGATTTTAGGGTTAACTTATATATTATTTCGTATGCATACAGTATAAGGGAGCATATGAATAAACATTTGATATGTCAGGAGAAGGGCCAACCTCGTATTATTTAAGTAGGTAGGCATGTATCCCGTGGACAGAGATAGAAACGCGTGATAAAACATTACGCATGTAGGTATTGCCCCTAGAGAAAGAGAAGTTTGCTGCAAAT
>JAQFYG010002918.1:0-13502 GCA_034694325.1 Entomobrya corticalis
GCTCCGGCTAATGGCGATTCGCATTTTAAATGTTTTTTCTACAATATGTAAGTAAGGTGTAGTTTAATAGGCAAGTTAAGTAATAGAAACTAAAGGCAATACATGTTCTTTTTTATACTGCAATTTGTGATTCATTGTTCAGCCATTTTTTGTTAATCAAAAATGACTTTCAATGAAAAACGAGCAGTAAAATTACTAACATTTATAACCAGCCAGGATAACAGTTCACATCAAGTATTATTATTATTCTTATTTAACATTTTAACTTTTAACTGGTATGAAAATAAATAATGATATAGCCAGCTTCATAAATCAGAAATGCAATGAAACAAGCGCCAGTTGTCACAATTCACTATTCAAGCTATGCAAATTCGTCAAATATTTTCGTTTGTTTGCAAAAATGTGATTTGTTTTACTCATTCCGCTTTTATACATTTAAATAAAAGTTACCTCTATTTCAAGGCAAACAAACTATAATTGATATTTTAACACAAAATCTTTTAATAATTTCATACGAAAATCAGTTTTCTAAGATAATTAATATGCATTTTCTGATGCACAGCTGCTCTCAGAATTTTTAAATATCAAACAGCTTCAATTTACCCAAAACATTTGAATTATTAAGAACAAAAATACAAAATATAATGTAAAAAAGGGTTTTATTAACTTGAAAACAATGACAATGTGATAATTAAAAGTAAAATCATCCCAAGTCATGTTTTGATCAAATGTGAAACTACACAGCAATTAAATGTATTTGATTTTCAATAATATGGAATCTGTAAATAATTGAAGCTTTTTTATTCATCAAGTTGATGTGTAAACAAACTTCACTAGAAAAACCATTTCAATCAAAGGCGCCATTTATCGATATGTTTTCACTCAAATAATTATGGATTTGGAACAAATGTAACTTTTCCAAATAAACAGAAATAACAGATTTGCCAAAAATATATGTTTTAAAACTTGTATCGTATATTAAAATACGGCGTCAACAGTCTCAATTTTGTGCAACTCTGCATGTTTAATTTCGAAATAATTGCGTGTCTTATTTTAATAAAGTCAAATGGATTAAAAACAAAAGAAACTTTTAAGGATAATGGGTAAAAATGATATGGATTTCCACTAATGAAAAGCGGTCAATATGCATATTCACGAGTTCCCTAGAAACAGAAGGCGGAATAAATCGATTGAGGTTTTTTATAGAAATGTGCGCACCACCTCCTTTTCAATTTTGTGGCAAATATCCAGTTTTTTAGTACAAACTTTAATTATTTCATTGAATCTGATGAACCTTGCAAATTTTAACTTTAAAAGTAAAGCGTATGTAAAGTGGGAAAATTAACGTGTTACCGACATAATTACTAGCTTAGCTTGGATTAACACAAGTTCATTAATTAATCATGAAGTTTGACTGCCTCTACTGTTGGCTATAGTATCACCGCAGCTAAATGGTTTCAATTCAGATTCAGAAAGATTGCACAAGGGCAAGTTTAACAAATTCATCATTAATTACAGTTATTAGGAAGCATTCGCCATTGGGTAAAACAAAACTAAGAATTTGATTTGGTCAATGAATATACAAACCTACTTAACATGCTTAAAAAACTGCACGCAATTTATTTTCTTAAACGCTAAATGTTCAATAAAATAAAATAAACAGTTAAAATGACAAGAAAATGCCAGTCGTCTGACTTTGTCAAATGATCTGTCTAAAATTTAACTTCAGCTTTGATCATCATTTTTTTACTTTTTGGTCTTGTAGGATTCACAATTAATGCACGAACTGAAAAATGGTTTGGAAAACGACCTTTTAAAATATAACCCCTTTGTTGAAGGAATTGAATGGGAGGATTTTACCGGTAAATATGGCAGAGCATCTTACTCATTAATCCATTTTTCATGAGGATTTGGACTTCAAAGTAAAACAATTACACAGTAAACCTCTTTCCTAATAAGTTGTTAAATTAAAAGTTATCAATACATCCATCTATGTCACAAAGATAAACAAAAGCGTTACACGGAATAATTAGAACAATAGATGGACACGTGTGATCTGTTGAACCACACGTCTTAAAATGAATTTCAGTCGATTTTTCACAGAAACACAAATCCTCATTTGGCGTTTGGGAAATGAGTGACTAGACATTTCAGGAAGAAAAGAAGCCGAATTTTGAGAGAGTGGTGCAGAGCAAGAGTTATTCCTTATATGGACTAATGGGCATACAAAGTTGAAACGATTAAAGCAGTTTGGTTGCGGAATGAAGAGAATAGTAGGCCACGACAAGTCAAACAACCCCTGTTACAATTAGTGGATAAAACTCATTTTGATAAATATATTATGTCAATCGATTAGGATAGCGAGAAAAGTGTAATTGGCGACAAAGTGAAAATCCTGCTAAAGAAACTCAATGATTTAAAGTTATATGAATTCTGCTATACAGTTGGTGAGATGTCTGGTGTCTTAATTGATTCAAATTCCAATAAATTCTATATAATCCAAAGTCCAAAAGTAAATCTCACAAATTAAAACTTGCTGCTACTTCCATTTGAAACATTTTAATCGTAAGTTTGAAGTCAGTACACACAAATAATTAAAGTTGCAGGTATTTTTTAAAAGTGGTTCCTTGCAGCTGCTGTAATACTCCATCCATTTGCATTGTTTTGACAAGCGGCACCTTTCGAACAGGTAATGGGATAATAATAGCAAATAAATACAGAATATGAGTGAGCTAGCGACACGGCTAAGCTGACGTAATGGAAGCTGTACTCTTGAAATACTTGATAATTATCTTGTCTAACAAGCTATAATATTATCATTTTTGATTTTGTCAAGTGAAACCTTGCATACAAGGGAATATCTGGCTATTTAAGAAGTCCAAAAACATCTATGTGAAACGACTACACCGCTGCTAAACAAGTGGCATGGCATGATTTTGTTGGCTGGATTTATTTTGATGATGATGAAAGAAGAAGATCGCTCTAGGATAGATTTAGGGACTCCCTGTAGTGACCAAAAAGCTTCAGCCGGATATCAACTATTAATCTCAGAGCACACATTTAATGATGACGATGATCATGCTAAAGGAGAGATGCCCGCTGTTCCGTCATGTGTCATGACTCTTTTTTAAAAAGAATTTAAGCCAGTAGATATATTTCTAATGTAAAAAGATTTTAAACAGATACAAACTACTTTGCTTGTTGTAATCCTGAATTGAACTTGGTTACACTTCATCCACTACTACTGCCGCCATCGTCATAATTTTCTTTTTGAAAATTGAAAAAAAGTAGAAGTTGGTGTGGAATAATTTTAATTTAATGTAAGAATCTCTACATACTGGTTACACTCCCACCACTGCGGCTGATATGGGAGATTTCAAATTGTAAAGAACATTTGTTTGCCTTAATAGACATTGTTCATCGTCTCGTCATGTCATAGATTTGAAATTTTTATATAAAACTTTAATTCCAAACTTTCTCGTTCACCTAAAAGATCCCAAAAAGAGGACATCAAAGGCATTCCGACAAAAAATATTTTGCAGTGGCTTACCGTCATTCTCATCATGATCACCATTGTAATAATCTTAGACATTACCATTACCACCACGAAAAGAACATTTAATTTTGCATTCATATTTGTAATGAAAAAAACTGTGCATGGCGAGTAGAACGGAACGGTGTGGCTTTGGCTTACGAGTTATTTATAACGATGATATAATCGTTGTCACTATTGTCACGCCATATGTCTTCTACCTGTCTACTAGTCATTTCATATGCCAAGCCATCATCTACCACCCCTTTTCTTTGAGCCATGCAATTTTTATGTTTATCTGCAACCTTTTATGATTCAACTAATATCATAAGACTTTCAAAGGATTAAGTTAGCAAAAGAGTAGGTTATAACGCCTAATAAAGCGGAAATAGTCTACTGAACAAGAACTTGGATTGCATGATTTTGTGAATAGCAGACCTGGAAAAATTACTCAAAGTCGTAACAATTTTCAAGTTTTATTAAATTTGATGGATATTTTATCAAGGAAACATACAGTTTTATATGATAAGTGAATCGACACAATTACAAGACGTTTTGAATAGAGACCTTGATTTTCGATGATCTTTTGTAATTCCTTACTTGGTAAAGTATTTTTCCAGACTCCAAGGTAGAGAGGTTTTAAGTACTAGTTGTGTTGGCCCACAAGTTTTGGCCCTGACGTTCCAAAAAACATTTTTATTCGAGTAAAAATGGCTGATCTGTGTGGGGGGTAGCACATCTGTCAATTTTATTGTTAAGATTTGCAAGGGTGAGGCTCCCATATAAAGATGATGGTGGATGCTTATCCTATTTTACTCAAACCCAGTATCTGCATTGTACACGTTTTAGGTGGTAAACTCACAAGTGAAGCCCATCATCATAACGATATGTTCGACAATAATGAATTGCCCACAGCCGGCCATATATCTCATATTTCGTTTTTTTGTAGAAAATATTTGAGGGGATTCCTTAACTTTTTTTTGTTATAAAAGATAATATTACGTATTATTATTTTATTATTTTACTTGCAACAATCAAGTAATGTCAGAGGCTTGGGCGTCATTGTTAAAAGTTAATGAACCAAAAATGAATTCCGAGTGGGTTGAGAAGCAACACGGCAGTCCTCCAGTTTTTAATCATGTAGAGGTCATGCCGTCCAGAAAGATGAACTTCAATTATTTTTAGGCAGCTGCCATTTATTAATACAGTCGTAACAAAATATATAGCCTTCATTATATAATAGTCTGTCTACATAATCAAAATATCTTATATCAATCGAAGATGCACTTGACCACTAATTTTTCAGTACAAAAGTCAATCTCCAAATATACTCACTCACGAAGATAATTAAAAGAATAATAAAAAACTACAAACCAATGTTAATCTGTATTATGCTAATAATATGGTTTGAATAAATAATATTAAGATTCCGCAATGAACCTTTTTTCCACATGCTAATTAGATGAAAAGTCAACAAAGCAAGCAATGTCCTACCGGATTTTTTAATGGGATGATGAAAACCTAAGGGAAAGGCCAAAAGCATGATAAAAATGGCAAATTATTTGATAATAAAAAAGCGCCTGATTCGAGTAAACCAAAAAGCTAAGAAATCGATATTTTACCTACCGAACCTGTTTCTCTATGAAAACAGGGGAAAATCATATTAACAAAAAATTGATTTTATAAAATTCCAAAACTGTGGAAAAGCAGGTTATTCTCATGTCATATTGTTTAGGTACATGATCTACAGATATTCACATACACAATATGTACCATTTACTAAGAAACACACACAATCTCACATAATTGTAGCTTGAGTGGACAGAATGATAAGTGATTATGATAATAAAGTCTAAGTATATCCTTCAGACATGATAATGATGAAACTGGTGGTAGTTATAGTGGATTTTCTTGAAAAAAACTAGTGATTTTCACCCTTTATCTCACCTTACTCCTCAACACCACCACCACTATTATAAACACAAACCTTTGCATCTTTTCACCCATAAAGATGAAAAGAAAAAATCGCACACCATATTTTGTCGATTTTCATCAAACCAACCTTCCTTGCATCTTTTTTTTACAGAAAAAATCCTTTTCAAACAATTTTCCATTTTTGGCGAATTCAAACATGCAATCGGTGCACTTAGTTCAATTGCATAGTTGCATATCAAATATATAGAACATATAATAATCTCCATTTGCCAAAAAAACATTTTTGCATTCAGAATGAAAGCATTTTATTTTCTCACATGTGTGGTCACACTGTCCATTAAACAGCCTGAAAAACAAAACAGACATACTTTTCAATATGAATTAAGATCATCCAACTGCAAATTATTTGCTGTCAGTTGCAATTGATTGCACATGCATACCATCATCATTGGACAGAAATAATATCATCAGCAGTTATTTTAAGGTGTACCTGATTTTATTCAGGTTTAGAGATGAATCTTCTCATTGTCAGGCAAGCGTTCAAGTATTTATTTTGAAACAGGCCCACTAAGGATTTTGAGCATAAGATTATTTGTGTTTCTTGAAATGGTTACTAAATGTAAATTTGCCTTTCCTTTACACCTGAATGGAGGTTAAAGGTTGGACAATATTAAGGCTGAAAAACTCAAGTCACTTATTGTGTTGATGATGATGACGATGAGGAGGATGAAGATGAGCAGGATTTATTTATGTAGCAAGACAATAGCATGTAGATCTTGATGCAGCATTAAAAATACTATTTTTATTTATGAATATAATGTCAGTTCTGATAAGCAAATTAGCTTAAGTACAACTTCATTGTCTAGTCAATCAAGCCAAAAAGCTTGTGAATGAATGGGAGTGGAGTTGAGAGAAAGAAAAATTGTAAGAGTGATGAGGAGAACATAAGCCTACGAAAATATTTAAATGATGGGGCCTTGTTTTCATTTCTCAATTTATTAAATTCCACCTCCGCGATTTAAATAACCTAGTTCTTCTCCTATTATTCGACAAACGAGAAGGAGTGTTCCTCCGTAGGTCGTTGTACACGGAAAACTTTCTATGACTAACAACTGATGAATTAACGGGATCTTAACGCTGCATTCCACTCGTTGACTGCACTTCCGTGCTCACATGCTATTAATAGTGAATGACGAAATTCGATTAATAAATATCGGCAAATATTGTCAACGTGTTTTTATACGCGCAATACTAAATTACTGCGAATGTTGATCAACTATCTGTTTATGTGCATGAATATATTTAGCGAGACGTATTTAAAGTTGACGAAATAAAATTTTAGCATCACCAATTAAATAAATCAATAAAAGTAATACAAAAAGACTGAAATGGTTTTCTGATCAACATCCATCAAGTATCGCAGAATTGAACACAATTATACCCAATATTAAAACACCAAGTGAAAGTGAAACTGGTTACTGGATTCTCGTGGTTTCACTTTTCTTTCAAAATAACCAATTCTGAAGCTATTATTTTTTCTATAGTTTTCAGCTGTATACCTAAATGTTTACATTTGAAACATTGTCACGTTGTGAGACCAAACGAAAATCCCAGTTTGTAAATATACATGGGATTGACTGTTCCTTTCCTTTCTTCCATTCATTCAGTCGAGGAGGACAAAGATTCATCAAAGAAAAGACAAATGTCTGTAAAAAGTTGACAAATAGTGGGCATGTCTGTTGACAATTAATGAATAATGAGACGTTAGATGCGATATCATCAACAAAAGGACCTCTCTGTGCCTCTGCTGCTTCTTCTTCTTCTTCACTCTTCATCATCTTGTTTTCTCTCTCTTTTAAATGACCAGAAAGACATTTAAATCTCTCTTTACTTTACTCACTCACTCATTCACTCTGTCTGTCTTCTGAATAATTCCACACACGAGTTGTCCATTACAATCAACAATAGAAATGTACATGTTATTGTTATGAATTTGAAAGTACACAACTACAAACAAACATCATCACCATCACCAAAAAACCACCACGCTACAATTACGTGTGTATCCTATCATCCTTTTCATCAAGTCACGACACGGCCGACGCTCACTTAAAATATCGCAATTCATTCTTGCTCTCTGCTCACTCGCTGTAGTAATTGGACTAATGGGAGCAAAAGCGCTAAACTATTGTCACCACCACGAGTTTACTCTTTCTTGTCAGTTGGTCAATCATTCATCTTTTCTGTTGATGTTGATGATGATCATCATTTTCGTCATAATTTTCCTGTCGCCTTCTTGACGAAGTGCTAGTGGTGCTGGCAGAAGAAGAAGATTCTATTCCTTCTCAACCGCTCTCATTTTTATTTTTCAAATAAGCGTAACAATAGTTTACCCCTAACGGAGAGAAATACCTAAACGGTGATATTATTTATTATTATTGCATTATTATTTTGACTTTTTAGGGTACGTTTTTTTCCTACAATTGCACATGCAACAACAAAAGTCATAACGCATTACGCTGTTTTCCCTTAAAAAACAATAATCTCGCATAAATATGCATAAACATCTTTCAATTAAACTACATCAAAAATTTAACCTCGTGCGTGTATGTTTACCTATTTAAAAAGGAATAATAGCTGTTTTTGCTCGTGTTATTGTATTTGAACATTTTGAACTTGTTGAATGACACATTTTTTCTTTGCCCTTTCTAGTCTCTGTACTCGTGTACGCTAATTTATTATGATTAATTTATAATAGATTGCTAGATTTCCCAATGACTTTGTTTTTGTGACAATCTATTTGTCGACTCACTGGTGGATTGAAATCTTCAACAACATGATTGACACCATGAAAAAAAGGAGAAAAAAGTACTGCAACACGTTGTTGTTGTGGGTAGGTAGGTGCGTACGTGTTTATTGTACACAACTCTTCGTATAGTTCTCCCAGTAAATAACTGGCTAAATAATAATCTAATGAGTGACTTTTAAAAGCTCTCTTGAAGAATGGAATGTTGATGCTATAGAAGAAAACGATAATGATGGTCATACAATAATTTTAGCAGCTGACACTGTTAGTAATTGAATTGAAAGGGGGAATATGCCGACAAACTAAATAAGATCGTTTTTTTCTCTATGAGAGTGTGTGCTAATTTGCATATAATTATATTCCAAACTTTATCAAGATATCTTTTCATATTTAAACTCCGGAACTTCATGAAAACTATATCAAATTGAAGTTATATCTAACGATTTTTGCAATGGAATTTTTCAAATGATGAGCCTATTGTTTTAGCAAATCGACATTTAATTCAACTCATCAAAATTTTTAAAAGCAGTAATTCTCAAGCACATACTATTAAGCAAACTGACGATGGTAGAATGCGCGAACCCGACTCTGTCGGGCAATGATTTGTACATTACTTTTCAGCTTTTGAACAAAGATTATGTGTGCTGCTGATGTGATGATGATGAAGAATTGATGACTGCCTGAGAATCATTATCATCACCACACGATAAAAAGGGAGCATTTTTTCTTACTTGATGGTACAATAATAACAACAACATGAATGCAACAATAACAGAAAGAAAGGGTACTAAGCAAACACAATTGGAAAATAAAATCTGATGAAGAAGAAGGACCTCTGTCAAAAAATCAAAAGTAAGTAGGTAAGTAAGGAGCCGACTTGCAAATCGATTATGATTGCCAAGCAAAACGCAAACCTGTTAGCCCATTGCCAACCTCTAATTGTGCAATCAAAAAACGCATCTTCTTGTCTTTTTTATCATGCTGTCGAGAGAGAGAGAATAAAGTGACCAGTTTAAATATCCTTGTTGCCTTTTTTATTTTTATTCCTCCCATTTGCCAGCCTCTGTGCACACATTAAAGATAACATTTTGCATCTACATAATGGTCCATCCTTCCATTAAAGAAAAAAATCTTCTCGAGCAGCATGATCATGAAGATGGCTCTTATGATGAATTATACTATCGTTAGGCCCGATTGTGGATACGATACATACGGGATGATAGCCAATATTTCTTTCTTGTACTGGCTTATAGGCTGATATATGCATACTATGAGTCGTGTGACCATAATTCAATTATATTATTTATAAAGTGGTTTGTTACACTCCAGTTTAGAAAAGTGAAACAAATTAGTAATCAACATTATTATCATCATCATCATCTCCACCACCACCTCCATATCATCCTGATCATATTATGAGGATGGTCAACAAACCAACCACATTACAACCTCCACCAGCTATTCTATTGATTTATTGCCGTATTTTTCCCAACTACTCTTTTAACCCAACCTCACAGACGGACAGCACTTTATTAACTAATACTTGTAAATAGTATGCAAATACGTGATGTATGCACTAAGCACACAAACTACATAACTTTTTCATTATTAAAAATTAAGATAGCAAGTCAGTTAATTGCAAAACAACTACAATAATCCAATTCAAGAGGCTCTGTTGTGCGGTTGAATGCAGTGAGAAGGGGAACTTCTTTCTGAAAGAGAATGAACTAATTTACTGTTTGTATTCCTCTTTTTTAACAGGATGCAATCAGAGTATGTCGGAGAATGAGAAGATTATTACTTCTGTTAATAATTTATCGCTTGTTTTTATGGGCACCACTTCACACTACATACATTTCGTTCTAGTCACACAAAGTGAAACAAAACGGAACAAGATTTTTTAAAACACTACATAAATATATAACTGTCATCGCTACCATTACTTAGCTTACAGATGGATGATTTGTTTCCCAACCTTTCGTGATTAAGAAGAAGGGGTTCTTGTTGTCCATTCATAATTTTTAAATTATGATTTTTTATGCATAAATACAACAAATGTTACTATTAGTCAGGCAGGATTTAATATAATCTTCTATGGCACGCGATCGATAATCTTTGAATTTTGTTGACAAGTAAATGTTTATCATTTGTGAGAAGAGTGTCTCTATTTTTACTACTAATTTAAAAAGCAAGTTACATAAGTATTTATAGGCAAGGAAACCACTTAATTCCAACGAGATGCAACTTTTTCCATCCACATGCACCATTTTATTTGCATTTTATCGATTTTATCGATGGTAATTAAGCGGGGATATTTTTCACTTTCATGACACAACACGTCCTCATTAGTACCTGTAACAGCAGCGTGCGAGATAACCGCTCAAAGACTCAATGATCATGATTACATTTATTTTGTTTTTCTCGGCACGTAGTTGAATAGGTATTTATATAAAAAAAACTTGGTACCAATCTAAAATACAATTGTACATTCTCCTTTGATTACTTATTACTCACTCGTTGCCACATTCTTTTTTTGCAGAATCACTCTTCTTAAAGGGATGGTGAGTGACATTAAGCATTATTATTATGTTTTACATTAATTAAAATTAGGCTTGGCAAGTCAACCATGCTGAGATGATGGAATCGGGATGGTGATGGGCTGTTGTTGCCATTCAATTTATTGATGATTCGCATGAAAATGTTCGAATTTGCATATAAATATACATACATACAATGCATATGATGTTGTATTGTGTCGACCAAAGCATTAATGTGTGATATGTAAAGCTTAATTTAGAAATTACACGAATGCATTTTTGTCTCTTTAGAGGCCTAATTACTTAATTAAGTTATCTGATTTTTGTATATGCTACAGTTAAAAACAAGGGAATAATTTCACAAAAGAGGCGTGCAATTCACAGTTTAAAGTTTCGAATACTCTTCTTTCTGGTAGAACAAAAGAGGAGTACCTTTTGCTCTCACACCACCAAAATTAGTCAAGTTAAACATAAAAAAGAGGAACTCTGCACCAGACCAAAGTTCATAAAAGAGCTCACGTCGTCAACAACTAACTAGAACGGGAATGAAGACAGATCATAATATATTATTACTCATCCATGTCTTGAGCAGAGAGAAAAAAATAGCAGAATGTGACCGGTCGGTCGGTGTTTAATTTTTTTAAACTTACTCTTACTACACGACCAAAATCTAAAAAGAAAGGACAAGATACAGAAAACAATCAAACGTGGCTATGGCGGAATCAAGTGATGTGCAGTACAACACCACATATATTATACGATCATGATCATTTTCATTTCAACTCATCTATTTATCTCTTTATGCGAGCTTTATTATTTTTCTTTCTATATTTTTTTTCTTGCACTAGTTTGTTCAGTGACTTTATCTACCTTGCGACCGATACGATGTACCTACTATGGACGATATATATAAGACGAAGAGAGACATTCCATGTAATAAGTTAACCTCACGCATCACGACACGACTCTTCACTGTCAAAAGAGAAAGAACGCACCACTGCTCAGTGCTCAACAAACGAATTATTTGTTAGTCACTCCAACTCACCCCACAAACAACACACAAAAACGTGGAGATACACATATTTTTTGATGGCATTCCTTCCTCTTGGTGATCGCACAGTGTGCCCTGTCTTTGTACTTTGTACGCACGTACTTTGTACATATACGGCTAATAGTGGACTATAAATTATCCCTTTCTAATCATCGTCATCATTAACAACATCATCATCCTCATCAACCCTTATCTAGTCTAGAGTCCATGGCCAAAGACCTCTCTTTCTCTCACTATCAACCACTCGAGCAATACTCCTCTCTCTTTTTCGTTTTCGTAATCATTCTTCCAACTTTTTGTTAATTTCGAATTGGGCTAGAGTTTGCGTTCTATCATGCCTTCTTTTTTAATGCTAAAAACGCAAAACAGTTTGAAAGCCGGTATAAGTATCTCTAGCAATAAAATTTCCTCCAACTTAGTAAATATTTACAGAGATTCATTGTCAAAATTTGATCATCAATTAAACAAGTAAAAAGGCATGGATTATTACATGAAGACAGGCTTTGGGCACTTGTTTTTTTTCAAAAATATGCATACTCCAAAAAAAGTAAAAATTGTTCTATAAAATTTCGAAATATTTTGAATCAATATCTGTTGGCCTTGCTAAAACTGAAGAATTCTCTTGGCTCATGAAATCTGGTTCGGGTCCCGATGAATTTATTATCTAGAAAAATAAGTAGGTACGGGATTATAATATAGGTATATCATATTTTACGATTCACCTTGCTGCATCATAAATTTTGCGGTCGACTTGCTATAAGTCGTAAAACCATAAAAACCATTGTCATCTATTGGCAATACGTCTCTGATAAGTGGTATTTATATTTGTACCTACTTATACATACCACCTGTACGTCAAAAATGTGACGATGAGAAATCAGAGAAAGAGAATGCACACAATAAATAGTATGTGTATGCAGAGCCAAGAAAAAAATGTTGATGCAAACATGCTCAGACTTTTACTTAAAACAAGACGATGATGGTGGCGATTGGTTATGCTATAATACAACAATAAGTGCTTGTACTTGGCATGGTTATGATGATGTTAACATAACTTGCACGATTTCATATATATCTTCTCAAATTTTTGATGTACTACACCTCTAAAATGTGCGCGAAGATGCCCACAAAGACATGATGATCATCATGTGATGATAATGTACAACAGCCCATTATTTATTGTAATCCTATGATCGTCCTCCTATTTGTAAAAAAAACTCTGAGAGTTCAATAAAATTCTAAGGAGAGCAAAACGTAATATGTGATCGTGTGTCAGTAAATTCAAAACTAATGATCACGTGAGGTGAATGATACTTGACAACGGGGATGCACTAAACCAATTTTTAATGGTAGAGGACGGTTAAAAACCCAAAAATTTGGATGTGCCCTTTTTATTGCATATATTTCTATTGAAATATGCATTTACCAAGACCTGCCCAAGTATATTTTTATGCCAAAATCAAGATGCGAAATAAACGAGTGCAGATGCACTTCTCGTAGCAAATGATTATATTCCATTTTATGGTAAAATAGAAAAGGTTGTTAAGAAGATGATGACATGATTTCCTACGTTCTTGAACTGGTGATGGCGATAAGTGCAAAAATATTTTTATGATTTGTGAATGATCAAGCTGATAGTCT
>JAQFYG010002919.1:0-13499 GCA_034694325.1 Entomobrya corticalis
GGTCATATGACCTCATTTGACCCCCGTTTATGATTGACTTCTTTGGTACATAGGTTCATATGTTTACATATTTATTAATATTTAAGTTGTCTTACATTTCACAGAACAGTGTTTGAAGTTATTCAATTGAACGATTTCCTTTGTTCTTGTTTGCTGATTCAGGTCTTTTGTAAGCTAGCAACTAACCACCAGGGAGCTAACTAGGATTGATATTTACCTTGCAAATTTCCTAGATGTCGACTTCAGAAGCTTGCCGGTTTTGCTTTGATCCGTTGGACCAAACTGTTCAACTGCCCAACGAGAATTTGGAACATCTGTGGAGCTACATTTACCACCAAAATGTTCGAGAATGCTTCGCTCCATCAGCAGCGTCTATTGTAAATGAAGATTGATCTGCTTCTGGATTAGGGTTGCTGAAACTGACGTTTTCATTTTCGATGGGAGGAGCAAAAGTTGATCAAGTTGATGCACCATCTTCATTTAGGATGTGTGGACAGTGCTCGGAGGCGTTCGAGGAATTGAACCAACTCCACAGTCAGCTCGAGGCAATAAACAAGAAAGTTGAAAGCAAGGTTCTGAACATCAACAACCGAATTCGTCAACGAAACAATTCCATTCAGTCTCTGTTGGCAGGATCTGTAGGAACCTTGGACATGTCATTTGGAGGATCGACAATTGGAAAGAAAAATATCTTGAAGGCGTTACGCTTTCTTGGTCAACTGTGTATCGATGATGCGTCTCCTCCGATGCTTGCTCAGTGTCAAGTTGATGACGTAACAGGTGCGGATGGTTCTAAACAATGAAATGGCATTGTAACTTGCATTCAGATCGATAATTTTAATTTATTTTATTCAGAAACTTGGGCACATCTTCAAGAACAAGCGATATCACAGGAGTCTCAGTCGAGGAAGCAGGACCTCTCAGGAAATTCAGTTGGTTGTCCTGGTCCCGTGGATGACGAAATAGGTTTGTGCTATGATTTACAATCAATTAATAAACATTTAACATGATATATGATATTATATAAGCAAAATAGAATATTTTCCTTATTTATATTTCTAGAAGCTGGAGTACACCTTGAGGAAAATGTTACATCGCCGCCGTCTCAGCCCATGAAACAAGAAGATTCATTCATTTCTTCGAATATCTTGACCACTTCTGTTGAGCTGGCTGACGATTCGGTACTTTCTACTGCATCTGATGAGGGACATCTTCTAATGGAGGTTGACATTGAGAATGCAGAGTACCACACTCAACTTATCAAAGTAGAACCAGGCGATGTGGAGACTTCAGATGATAAGAACTCCAAAAAAGAGGTTCCCCAAACGGCAACCACTCATTTTACAAGGTCCTCTTCCACAGAAAACGTTTTAAAACGTAGCAGTGGACGTCAAAAACCACCCCCATCATCACAAGAGCAGCCTGGACATTTTCCCAAGAAGTCGGGAGGAACTCGTCGAAAATTCGGGAGGCGTTCCACAGGCGCACGAAAAGGATCATCATCTAACGACACTATTTCACCAGGATGTCTACTAAAAACATCGAATAATATTGATGTCACACGGGAAATCTCAGAAAAGTCAAAACAAAAGCGGGAGACTTCCGTTGGAGGCTTTAAGCCTGTTCCAGAACCTAAGCAGAGAAAGGTTTTTGACTGTAAAGAAACAAGATTACAAGCCCGAAACATCCGGTCAAAAAAATAAAGTGACGGTCCTGTAAATTCTCCAGCAACTGGAGTGAACCTTCGAAGTGGAAAATTACAAAAGACTTTGTCAATGGATCAGAGGAAAGGTTTGAAACGCTGTATCAAACAGAGAAGACCACAATCATCGATACAGAAGCAAGGACGTATTTCTAGAGACTCGGAGGCTGCTTCTAGAAAATGTGTAAAGCGTTCAAGTGGAATAACAAAAGATCAAACCAAGGAGATGCGCTACAAATGTACGGTTTGTGGCATAATACTTTCAAAAAAGTCAGCGTTAGACGCTCACATGAAAACACATACTGGGGAACAGCCTTTCAAGTGCCTTGTTTGTCTTAAAAAGTTCTCACAGTCATCAACTCTCTTAACACACCAGCGTATACATACCGGGGAACGACCTTTCGAATGCGACATCTGCCATAACAAATTTACAACGTCAAGTAACTTCAAAGCACATCAACGTCTCCATACCGGGGAACGACCTTTCGAGTGTGAAATCTGCCACCAAAAATTTACTCATAAAGTAAGCTTGCAATATCATGTTGGTCATGTGCATTCTAAAATATGACCCTTCAAGTTGTAGTATTTCTGTAGGCCAGTATTCTAAAGGAGTTTATCAGTTTATCTATTCGTCAGTCATATTCAAAAGTAAATTGTTGTTGGAAAATAATCTTGTATTTAGAATATATGATTGTCATTACGATGGAATACTGTATCGTTTATATTAAAATTTAAAAATTATATTAAAATTTTATTGTATTTTATATTAAGCATAACTCTTTTTACTTGATTTACATCGCTCACCATTTCTTAATAATCAGCAGCATCTAACAAGTCCTCCAAATCTTCAATAAATATTTTTTTACTTATTAAAATATTTTTTGGTGAAAATGATGATCTTTGGTTACATTGGGAAAGTTAATGTGAGTTAATGTAAATATATTATGCATGCAACTTAACATTGAATTAAATGGAAAGTCAATACATAAATGGAAACATTAAAATTCAAAGTGCAATTTGGGCATTGTAACTATTATATTTTGATGCAATTGGCTGACGTGACAAATAATATTAATAAAAATATTCTCGTTCCATTCTTTAATTGACCACCAACTACTGATTTGGTAATTGTATCATATTAAACTTTGTCGGAATCGATTCAGTTTAAAACCCTCGAAATCCAAAAGTAAATTGCCGCAAGAGCGGTTAAAAAATGTTAATTTCTTCGAGCAAAGGATCCGCTGCCATGACGATAATGATGATTCAAGTAAGTCATTTAATCAGAATCAAGGCTTCAATTGAAAGCAAATTAAAATTAAAAGTCCTTAATTTATAAATGGGTCGCTACTCAATGTTTTTAATTGTTGATTTGTACAGTAATAGGTTTTCACTGTCGTGGAACCGAGAACGAATGTGCTGATGGAAGCTGAATGGTGTTTGCAGATGGCTGTTGGGGGTTTCCGAAAGATAACTGTTAAAGTAAGATGCGTTCTTTGCAACGACATAATCTTGCGATTACGGAAATGGCTACCCCGAAAATGGCTACCAATCGGGATTGGGTCATGTGAAAAATAATCCAAGGTTCAAGGAAAAACAGAAATTTACAGATGAAATATGGTTTTGTGCAGACCAATAACATTTCGGAAATTTAGAAGAAACAAAACTAAGGACGATACTGCTGAAGGTGGAGGAATACTGAGGCAGGAGAAATCACTGTAGGGAAAGAAGGAGACAATACTAGAGGAGTATGTGATGTTATTGGAGATTCTTTTAATTTATCTGTTGACAAGTGGTTATCCTGATTTCTTTCTTTGAGTGGCTTTCAGTGCTTATTGGGATCCCTGGAAATGTTAATTAGATATATGCATACAATAAATCTCTTGAAGACTCAACAAGGTTCTTTTTAGTATTTGAATAGTTTTTGGAATAGAAGTTGTAGTTTTTTTGAGAAAATAAAAAAGGTTTTAAAAATTTAAACAACTTGAAAGTTAATAAAATATGGTAATAATTATTTGAGCGTTTATTGTTGGTTTTTCTTGTTCGTCAAATCGACCTATTATTACACAACAGTCCAATTCATAAATATAGCAATCAAGATGAACTAATTGTAAGTAAACGTCTGCTGCCCTACTTCTGATTCTGAATATTACAATCAAGCTTTGTGAATTTATTTTTTTTAAATAAAATAACAATATGTGACCTAGTTTCATGAAAAATAACTGGTTTTGCGACTTGCCGTAATTGCTGTGCAATATTTGAGATTGGACAGCGATCACGATCGCACAGTTGTGACGTCAGTAATCTTTGGAGAGTGATTATCTTATTCCAAGGAGTACATCGATTCGTAAACATTCGTTTCACTTCATTAATTTTTTAGAGGGTAAATGCCTTACTTTGGAATTAATAATAAAACAGTTCGAGATTTCCGCGGATATAAGTTTAGAAGTTTAGAATAATAAAAAATTTTATTTATAAAGAAAACATACGTAAACGTATATGCAAAAGTAAAAGCCTGATAACAATAAAAGCAGTGGTTAAACAAAACGCAGTTGCAACTAAAAGAATATTTTACAGATTTTTTGTCTTTATCACTAAATATACAAATTATATAAATGAATATTTTAGAAAACGGAAACAAAAATGTAGATTCAAGAAACGAATCCACCAAATGCTTGATTAAAGCATATTTCACTTTTTGTTAGTAATGTTAGCAGTTGTGTGCTGTTTTCAAATGACGTTTTAGGTCATTGCTTTCAACAAACTCGTGGGAACAGAGCTTGCAAGGATGTTGCTTCTCCTTTGTATGTGCCGCAATAATGTGGAATTTCAAATTCAGAGGGTTTGTAAATTCTTGTCCACACAATTTACAGATGCACTCGAATGGCTCGGTAGCATCTGAAGATGGAATATGAGTTCGTGAATGAGATTTTAGTTCAGTATTTGTAATAAATGTCTTGTTACAATTTTTGCAGTTGTATGGCATCTCTCTCAAATGGACTCGTCTCAAATGTTCGCGTCTGTTTTGACCAGTTGGGAATTCTTTGTCGCATAATTCGCAATTATATGGCAATTCACCAATGTGAATTTGAATATGCCTTATTAGGGATTCATTTGCGTAATATGCCTTGCTGCAAAACACGCACACAAATGGCCGAATTCGGTAGCTTAAGGATTCCATTACCACGGTTGCAGGATGCTCGCTGTGTGGTGATAAACGTTTTTGAGATTGACAAATTCCATGTGTTTTTAAATGTTTACTCAGGTAACTGGAGCACCCAAATCTTTTATTGCAGTGCAAACATCCATAAGCCTTTTCACTAGTGTGCGTTACCTGATGACGATTCAAATGATGTTTTGTCCCAAACGCTCTCGTGCACTGAGCGCACTTGTGTGGCCGCTTCCCAGTGTGAACAATTAGATGATTCTTTAAATCTCCTTTACGAATAAAAGATTTTCCACAAGCAGAGCACTTAAAAGGTTTCTCCCTTGTATGCGATTTTAAATGCTGGTCTCGTTGTTGCGAAAGTACAAACATTTTACTGCACAGGGGACAACTATGTATCTTCTCACCATGAAATGTCATGTGCGCATTCAGCGTAGCTTTAGAAACAAAAGATTTGTGGCATAGTTTGCACTCGTAAAGCGGATCTCCTTGATGACATTTCATGTGCTCTTTTAAACTATCTTTTCTTGAAAAGCTTTTTGGGCAAAACCCACAAGAAAATCTAATTTGTTTGTGGTTTGAATCAATATGGGTTTCCATCCGCCCATTTGTCGTAAAGGTTTTTCCACACTCACTGCACGAAAACATTTTTTAAGTTTAAATACCTCTTTGGGGGTTAGTTGTCAGTTGACAGATGTCAAAAGCATTTTATTGATATAAAATTAAAGGAGTATCAAGTTTAAAAGTAAGATTACACTTATTACAAGGAATTTTGTTTGCTTTACAAATGCTATATTTCGGGATGTTATGTACAATGGATTCATGTTTTGATCTACAAAAAGCTATAAAAGAAAAATCTGATATCTGTGCTACTTGAAACTAAACAGTTTTTAAAAGGGAAAATGTTTTTCGTCCCTGAAACAAACCTATTTCTTCCCTGAGATTTGGGATTATTATTCCTGTAATGGGTTTATTCACGATTTCTGGAAAAGTGAGTCATTTTACAGGGAAAAGTGAGTTTTTGACACAAAATATACTTTTATGTTTAAATATTTAAACTTACATCTACATGTAAACTAGCACACAGTTAATTGCTAGCGTTAATTGTTATTTGCATTTGAACGCAGATACAAAAAGATTCACTTTGAAAAATAAAAGGTTAGAAATAGACTGAAGAAAAATATCCTATTCAAAACTCGTCTGTTCTGTTTAAGTTGACTCAAAAGAATGGATAATGCTGAACATAATATTGCACTTTTCATTTCTACTAACTGTAGCGAAACCATAATGTACAAGGGTTAGCATAGTTCACTTCGTTTGGCGTCATTTTTAGTTTGTTCTGCCTGGAGGACTATTAAAGTTCGTGGCGGTTCATCGAGTTAGTTTCATTTCGATAGACTTTAGTCTTTTTAGAATTTAAAAAACCGCTCTCAAATTTAATTTAATATTCATTTTCTGCTGCCACTTTTATTGCACTTACTCCACACATATCTGATGTAAATTTAAAAAATAAGACGGTATGATTTTGCATTTACTGCTACTATTATTAATACTTTTAACTGAAATCCCAGGCTCTTATCTCTTATTTTATCTTGCTCGTTTGCATAAATTGATAAGAGACTTTTTTCAACCTTTTTCGAGCTTCCTGTTTGCATTATTTATTTCCCTTATCAAATTATGCAAATACAAAGCTCGAAAAAGGTTGAGACAAAGTCTCTTATCAAATTATAAAAATGAACAAAATAAAATAAGAGATAACAGCCTGGGATTTCAGTTTAAAATATTAAACTGAAATATGCTGTAATTGTACGTATTTAAATATATGCATCGATTTTTCAACGTAAAAGTATACTTTTGCTTAAAAAACTCACTTTTCCCTGTAAAATGACTCACTTTTCCAGAAATCGTGAATAAACCCATTACAGGAATAATAATCCCAGAACTCAGGAAGGAATTTTAACAAATTCAGGAAAAATAAAATACATGCCTTTTTAAAATTTATATGGCCGTATGTTCAATAAGTACTTTGTAAAGTCAAAAACTTTGTCACTTGGCTATCAAGGGACACTGAAACAATTTACATTCACGCATAAACTAAAATACTAATCAGACTTTAGCTTGATACTAATTAGCAGATATCTTTACTTTAAAATGTAAAGCAACACTTAATGATAAATATAGTTACATGTAGGTTTTTCGACGGGATTTTCAAGAAAATTATAATGACCAAAAACAGAGAAATATTTGCTTGCTGCTTAGTCAAAATTACGTCCGAAGCTGTTTTCGTCAAAAACAAAACTAAAGTAAATTTGTATCAACTATTGCTCTGAAACATTTTTCAGACTTGATAAACAAGTTTCTGGTAAAAGGTATCTGTTTTACATTATTAGTACCTACGCATGTTTTTACAGAGCTACGCTTGGCAATAAGGAAAATAAAATAAGAAGAAAACTTATTGATATGGATGGGATATGTACCTTTGCGCATTAAAAATTTGAAAGCTATTTTACAATGCAGGAAGACAACTTGGTTCTAAACAAGCTTAACGTACAACGTAACAAGTAAAGTTCAAACTTGGGAGTAAAGAAAAATAATCGTTATATTTAAGACTTAAAAAGTCCTTAAATACATATAAATATATAATTACAACTGAACCCTTAAGCTGTAAGTAATGTTGTATTTCTATGTATTTTAGGATCTTTTTTGTTATGTTTGCATGCAGATATTCAGGGTTCATTGTTAACAGATTTCCAAGAAAGGTAAATTTTAAGCTATGGATAAACGAGTTTTTTCCTGAGAGCTTCTGTAAATTGCAGAACAGGTAGTGACATGAAATGGATAAATGAGGAAATGTGGTATATGTATATTAACTTATTGGTTATATGGGCCAATATTTGTAAAAATTAACTTATTATTATTATTATACTTTATTGGCAGATCGTTAAAACTTATACTTATGTTAAATATTATGTGTTTTAAACTATATGAATAGTTAAATGAAATGCATGACATTTTTAGTATTTTCTGTGAACAGATTAGATAAATAGGTTTTAATGGTCATGATCACCACAAATAACTACTTTAAAAACAAAAGCTGTATAAAAACCTTAAATATTGTTTTAAGTCACGTAAAATATAGTGTAGTTCTACAAATTAAGGTAATCCACAATTAATCAAGAATACAAAGATGCATACTAGCACATAAAAATAAATTTACAGATGCATCTCTGTTTTTAAAATTAGTATGGGGAGAAAACCATTAAAAATGTAGTATATTTAAAAAATGAAACAGCGTCTATCAGAAAATAATATATCCTGCTCATAATGACAAATAAGTATGTCTAAGAGAACAAAAATATCTTATTCCATAATCAACAATAAAAACAGCTTTATATCCGCTTTACTGAAAGCATTAACACAAAGTGGGTGCAGTTGAAGAAAGATTTGTTAGTGTGTAAAATATAAAGAATTTATTATTGAAAAATGACAATGCGTCAAAGAAATTTATATTTGTTTTCAAACGACGAGTGCACTGTAATAGATCTAATAGATCGATGGGTTTGGCTTCTAGCTAAAATTAAAAATAAAATCTTTCAAATTTGATCTTTTGTTATTTTCTCATACGAAACATTTATGGAAAAGAAAATTTATGTATACACGTTTAACGTGGGCTTGGCTTTCTCAAAGTTTAAAAATTGGGATAAGCATTTAGATAAAACTACAAGGCGCTAAATATTTTTATTGTAAGGTACTAATATTGAAAATGCCTTTGTACTCCTTGTTCACACAGAAACGATGCAATAAGTCGATTTTATTCAAAGACTTAAACCAGCAGCATTATCTCGTTGCGTTGCTGCTTTCTCGGAAATGTGTAGTTAAAATGCATTACAAGAGCAGCTAGAACATGTTTGAGGACATGTTTTTCAACAACGTTGTGTACATGCAAGCTAAAGGGAGAACTAAAGCGGATCATGTTTCTATTGCTGTTTGGAAAAATGAAATGCAAATGCTCTTACTGTTCCATATGCTTGAATAAAACCAATACCAACATTGTAAAATGTTTTATGTACTACCGTTTTGTCTCTCGTTTTTTGTTATTCTGTCAAATAATAAACATGGTCGTCAATACAATCTGAGGACACACTAAAAGTATTTTTTAGCCGTTAAAACCTCTCTGTGAGCAGACGTATTTAAATTTTATTGTAAGATATGTTCATCCAACTTGTAAATAAATAATTGATGGAAAAGGCCGAAATTTGTTTTTCAAATAGCAAAACATGCTATTTACGTTAGCTGCTGTCAGGATAAGTACTTTGTCTAATAAAAAACTATGCACAAAAACTTATTGGTTTTCTTATTCATAAGATCATAAGTTGGTTTCATAGTTTGTGTTGAGTTGTGTAGTAATAAAATAAGCATTTATGACTGATTTAGGTACAAGAGTTTCAGAACTCACAGCAGCTTATTGTCTTCAGTATGGTGAACTATGTACAAAACAGATGAATACCTACCTTAAATCTAGAAAACATTTTTTCATATTTATTCTTATTCTTATATATCTTCAATATTACGTTGGCACATAAAATACGCCACACAGAACCCATTTGCATGCTATCAATACTCTATTTCCTTAACACTGAAAGAGCCATCTACGTTTTTTTGTTGCTAGTGCATCCATACAAACTATTATTTTAAAAATATGTCATTGAGTAATTTGTGACTGGTTGGATAAAAAACAAATACAGTCTGTTCTGCATAATATGCATTTTTTCTAAATTTTAACGATATAATAATATGTAGTTTGTTAAATTATAAATTTGGTTTCTCAGTACTTTGATTTTTAAAATTAAGCATATTTGATTGTACTAATACACGTTTACAAATGTGAATATTCAATATTATATGAATAAAGCGTAAAAGATAAATATATTTTTAATATTTCCTGCATTTTGAAATAAATTATTCTCTAGCACAACAAAAGTATTTTCTTCGCAGTTAATTTGCTATCACTATTCAAAAATCTCCGTCTGATTAAAATTTTTTGACTCCCCAACTATTCTAGTAACAACATCCAGCTTGTGAGAATGGGAATTAATTAATTGAATTTCGATTTCGAATGTAGAGCCCAATCACATTTTGATGCACATCCTTCTTAATCTTCTTAATCATTTAGTTTTGCAATGCGTTGAAAAAATTAAATAAGAATATTCTTTTAATATTTAGACAATCTATTGTTCTATTATGCAATTATAATTTTGTATTCAATGTATATAAATAAATTTTAAACGTAAGTGTTATCAGAAAAATCATTATATTGTATAGTTAAAATAAAACATAATTATTTAGTTACAGCCGGTGATTGATTTAATTGTAATAACTTCTCTCATGATTTTGTGCCAAGAACACTACTTAACAAAGAATCAAACTACAAAACAAATTCCATAATTAAAAATATACATGAACATTTTCAAGTTGCAAAATTTAGAGATTAAATTTATAATATTTTTATACTTAGTTTTATGCTTTGGATTATCTTTCTAAAACTCTGACAAAATAACAAACGTTGTGGTTAACCAAATTTTAATTAAGGACGTTTTAATATACACAGGTAAGTGTACGTAGTACGTAGGTATCCGGCTATACGTGAAGGTGTACAGGAATATGAAATATAATTTTTTGTAGAGTCTACGTGCAACAGAAAAGGTAGAGCTTCAATCCGGAAAGATTAAAGAGCTTATATGAACACTCGTACTTAAAATGCATATTTATTTTGTTAAGTAGTAAGACAGTCAGCTGAATGCTCTATGATCAAGCTTTATGGAAATATCAACGCAACAAGTCAATACAAAGCCAAAGCAAAAAATATGAAGCAACTTCATTTTTTCCAATTCTCAATAAGTCTTCACAAAACATTATTTCAAATAAAAAGGCACGTTTTGCAACCATGAAAGGAACAAAGTTAAACAACAGAGTTTTAAATAACAAGCTTTATTTTATTGTTAAACATAAGCAGAGACTAGGTACCTTTTAATTCTCAAAAACTAAGTTACCACTTTACGGCACAGTTAGTAGAGATTAGTCGACTTTGCTTTTCTTTTACAAAATTAATAGACAGTAAAAAATTATCACAGGAACCGTAATAATTTAAAGTATACAATTGCAGCATATAAGACGCTTTTTTGTAATTTTAAGTTGGATTTTTGATACATTGAGAAACTAATGATATCTTATTGTAGACCTAACATTGAATTTTTCAAAACCGTTGCATTTTTCATGCATTGCATTAAGAGTTCTTCGAATGGCTTTATTTGCTTCTTTTGAATAAAACAATACGATAAATACATATCCAGGCTAGCTAGGCACTACTTGCCTACAGTTACTCTACATACGTGATCTATTTGCTTTCCTTTATTTTTAGAGCAACAGCTAATACTGTCGCAAAAGGTAAGTAGCATGATAAAAAATTTCAGTTTACGCAGAGCTTTCCATGAGCAAACACACGTTAGCTTTTATTCAACACAGTTTTCTACATTTCTCAGTACTTCAAGTTTATATTCGCCAGTTCTGTTGACTATTAGAAACAAATAACTAATGGTGAACCATCAGCTGAGTGATCCAAGCTCATATACTCAACAGAATTTAATAAATGTACTCCCGTTCATATAAAAAAAACTTTTATTAACTTATTTTATTAAAAAAAGTTTTATTAAAAGAGAGAGATCTGAACTGTGCTCAAGAGCATTAATTTATATGGTTGGTAGCGATTTAAATACTACATAATAAACTCGTTGATGACTGTTTTGTCGAAAGCAAAAGCATTTGCTTGAAGCAGAGTGATATTATTTCACAGGTGAGCAAAAACTAAAGTTCTAATACTAATAAAAATAGTAATTCAAGATTAGATATTTTGCTAAAATGTAGTTGTTATAAAGAAAATCAGTTTATGTAAATCAGGATAGATTAAAGAGTGCTTAACTTAAAAGTGATTGAAGATAAGCACAAATAAATATTATGTTATCATACAACTATGAAATAGCGTAACTACATATTTATTTGCCAATATTTTTGCCGTTTAATATTAATTCACATTGAAAGGTATTTTATGCAGCTTTTGCTGAAATAACAACAATCAATAATGGAAATTTACTATTCATCGTCATTACTACTATCATTAAATTATAAATTGGATTTATTATTGCTTATCGTCTAAACTTTTAATAAGTAATTTAGAAACTATACAAATGAATGCATTGTGAAAAATCAAACATTTTCAAGTTCAGTTAAGCGTTTTTCAAACCAGTATTATTCTGTTTATGTATTGACACTTATGCTAATCAACTACACTAACGTAAATGCTGCAAATATATTGCAATATCTGATATTTTGATAAATTATTCCCCGGCATTTTTGGAGGTTTTATTAGTTTGATCAAATGTTTCTGTAAACTCAATCAAATCTTGCAAAATTAAATTGGCTACATATTTTTAATGGATCTTAATAATATTCAACTGATTTCTTTATCAAACTAAGCAAAATGTTCATGAATTTACATAAAAAGCAAACGGGCATTTTAGCTGTAATCAATTTCTATCTGATTACGAAACAGTAGGCACAATTCGCAATGAAATTTCAAATGCCCCGTATGCAATACGGAAATTCAATCAAAATCGTAAACCAAATATGAAGTAACAAAACTGCATAAAATACAATTACTAAACTTGCAATTTACCTTTTTAGTGACAGTTATGCTTGCACAAATTTACGTTAGTGTCACAGCTATGTTTAGTAAACAGTTAAAAGATATTGCAATTATCTTGGCTGTTTTCAAATGTGTTTTCTGTGTAACGTTGTTCATGGTAAATGTGACTGAGAGTAAAAATATTTAAAACTGTAATATTACTACAAATGATTCATATAAAATACATATCAAGACAATTCCAAGTTCCAAATACAAAATAATTTTAAAACGTTGTCAAAACAAAAATATCGATTACATAGGAGGGTAGTTTGTTGTTTGTGTTGATACTACTTACCTAAGATACTAACATAAAATTAGAAACTAATTAATATAACTAATTAATTGTTAACACTTTTGAAAATTTCACGAAGGCTTATATATATTGAGCACTGTTGCTTGTTTACTTTGAACAAATTTTATATTTTCCAAATTTCACAAAATCATCATATGTTTTTACTGTCAGCCTTTTTAGGATTAACTGCGCTTAATTTGAGAAAATAAATTAAAATATAGTGAGCAATTGCATTTACGAGCATCTAAGTATTTGAGGTAATGATTTGAATAGCACAGAATGAATATAACTACTTGATATAATTTACACATGTATGTATGCTGTGAGTGTAGTAATAATCCTTAAAAATGTAAATTTATGAGTTTCTCAAGCTCGTGCTTGAGACCCACAAATCTTCACTTACAAAAATCATTTTGCACAATTATTTGCGCGTAAGGGCATTTGAAAGTAAGCATCTATGTCCCGTCTGTCGTATACCGTGTATAGTTTGCCAAGTGAGTCTACACCGATAGCACACCGATAACTTTTCATTATGACCCGCTATCGGGTAGTCAATAAGAAACCGATAAGCCGATAAGCTTGTATTTTATAGCGCAAACCATGC
>JAQFYG010002920.1:0-13498 GCA_034694325.1 Entomobrya corticalis
TCAAAGTTCATCACGGAGTTCTCCCAAGTGAAGTTGTTTGCCAGACATTCCACTTTGTTCCGGATAATCCTGTAGTCTGGACGAGTGCCGTCGTCAGGATCCAGGCACTTGTGGAACTTGCCGTTGAACAGTTGCACTCCCATGATGGCGAATATCAGCCAGAAAATGAGACAGACGAGGAGAACGTTGACAATTGATGGGATGGAGCCTACTAGGGCGTTGACCACTACCCTCATTCCCTGCATTCTTGACATGGCCCTTAAAGGTCTTAGCGCCCTGAGGGTCCTCATCGTTTTGAAAGCTTGTACTTTTCCGAAGCCCATCAAGCTCGCAATAAAATTGACCACGGATACCATGACAATCACGAAATCTAGCCAGCACCAGGAATTGTTGAAGTAGGCGACAAAACCGAGGGCCGTCCACTTGAGCAACATCTCGAAGAAGAAGATAACGGTAAAGATCTTGTCCATGTAGTGGAGAATATCTGTCAAGATGGGATTTCCGGGGAGATGAACATCCTCCAAGGCTAGTGCCAAAGAAGACAATAGAATCATGGCGATAACAGCCGTCTCAAAGTATTTGTCTTCAATTAAATGGAACAACTTGATACGAATGTCTGTCCATCCCACACCAAAAGGTGTCCCTTCCACGTCAAATATGGGAAACTTTTCGTAAAATCTTGGAGGCATGCAGTCCGCGGGTCCTTCAACTTCCTCCTCTTTGTCAATTCGAATGCACTCTCCGTCGTAGCCGCCCTCCCCAAACTCATCTTCAATCCATTCCTCGTCCTCGTCAATCTCCGAGTCGTCCGCCAAGTGTGCCTTCCCATCGGTCTCAGCTCCCTCCGCCCCCTCCACATCTCCTCCTCCACCACCTCCACCTCCACCAACTTTCTCCTTTTTGATCGCATTCTTTTTCATCATTTGATTGGGATAGTGGGTGTGAGAGCCATACGACTTCATCGACATCCCATCAATATCCGGTAACTCTTTTATAGGTGCCTGTGGAGTGGTTGCTGCTGGGGCCCCCACCTCCACTGTTCCCCCCTCTCCAGCCGCCGCCTCCACCTCCTTCAACTGCGCCAAGTCATTCATCAACTTTTTGCTGTTCATCACCAGTCTCGCCGTGTCCTTCAACTTGGGCTTCTTTTTCTTTTGTTTCGCCGCTTCCGCTTCAGCGGCTGCCGCCGCGGCAGCAGCTTCTTCCGCCGCGGCAGCTGCGGCAGCTCCCGGAACTATTCTATTTTTAGCTCGGACGCACATCACCCCAACATGTTGGATCCCACTTAGGATCCCTTCCTTCACCCAAACTTTGAATCTTGCTATCCGGTCAAAAGCCTCAGCGATTTTGTTTGGCTCGTCGTCCGCTGGCGCCATTCCTCCGCCAAAGGCGCTGAGCAGCAAGGCCAAGAAAAGGTTGAGCAGCACAAGATTCCCGATGACCACTGTTGCCAGGAAGTAGGGGACACAGGCTCCGCCATTTACTAACATGCAGTCCCACATGGACTCTATCCATTCGCCACAGAGCACGCGAAATATGATCATGAAGGCGTGACCAAAGTCGTTGAAGTTCCAGCGGGGCATCTCGTTTCCGGGGAAGAGGTGTACTTTCTCATGATAAGCTTGAGAAAAGAGCTGCATTCCCATCACGGCGAAGATGAAGATGATGATGACCAGGACAAAGACCAAGTTTGTTAGGGAGCCTACAGTTTGCCCCATAATTGTCAGGATCATGTTTAATGACTGCCAGGATTTTGCGAGTTTGAAGATCCTGAGCAACCGGAAGCTTCTCAGTGCACTGAGGCCAGGTAAATTGGCGTCCTCAAAGACGACCTCCACAAGAGAGAAGAAGACGATGATAAAGTCAAACACGTTCCAGCCGATTTGGAAAAAGAATTTTGGAGACATTGCGATGATTTTCATGGAGGTTTCTAGAGTGAAAATTGTGGTGAAGACCATGTTGCCAGCTTTTAGCATGGCGTTCATTGTATAATTTTCTTCGAGCCCGTAATGATCCAGTGCCATGAAGACTGTGTTTACCACAATAGCCAGGGTGATAAACAGCTCGGCAAAGGCGTCGAAGACAATGAACGCTACAATCTTTTTGAAGAGACTCCAGGGGAAGCCAAAGTCCCAGAGACAGAAGAAATCTGCAAAAAATGGCGTCAAAATATCAAAACCAAGAATAATGATAGGTATGATGACCTTTGCCCCAATATCTTACCCACAGCGAAGAGACATCCCTCCCAAATCTTTGCCTTGATCAGCTCCTTGAATGTCATTGGCTCACCAACTTCTTCGATTGGAGGTCCTGCCGCTTGCTCAATTATTTCGTTCAGGGTAACCACATCTATTTCGAAGATAAGCACATAAACAAGATTAGACCAATACATGCTTGAATAATCTAAACAAATCTCAGACTACTTGAACTACTTGTAAGAAAACGATTCTAGGATTCCACCTCCAAAAAATAAAAGATTTGGAGGTAGAATGAGTACACCAACTAAACTACTGGATATTTTAGTTTTTAATTCTAGTCTAGTCTCAAATGGCCCGTATCCTTTCAGCCTTCTAATTAACCGACTTTTTGCTAATGATACACCGCAATTACCTACCTTTTTGTACGCTATTCTATTTTACATTCACAATTTAATAACTAATTAGTTCATAGGCTTCCCCGTTCACAGAGAACATGTGTGCCTAAAATTCATGGAGAAAGTAGTTGACTTTCACCGGAGAAAGCGTACTAAAATAAAGTTTATTGACTTGTAAATACAGCAGCAGTTGGTGAATCAGGTTGGAGGTGCCGACGTACTTAACCTTAGGCCAGGGGATGAATAGGTGCCACGCCACTGGACTTCGGGAAGGGGGGGGGGGTAGAGGGAGATGTCCTCTGGAATACACTAGACCTGAATCCACGAATGCCGGTTCAGTAAAGAGCTAATATTTACTGAGCAAACTGCTAATGTATTTACTGCACTATAAAATCTGTGCTAATTGTCTAATTGACTGTACGAAAATTGTTTGAAAATTTATGATGAATATTTGGAAAAAGTAGGTCAATGTGACCTTTTCAGTCTGATGTAGAAGAGGCCAATCATCTGTTTTGGTGCTTTTTATCCAGTAGTGCAATTGCTGTTGTGCAGTCCATAAATAAGGCTTCACCTTTGACATTGACCATCTTTTTATTTTTTTACCTTGAGGGTCAACTCCTGTCGCCGTTGAGAAGCGTTGTGCACTGGAGTTGTGGTCTTCGTTGGACTTCTTGGCGTTATTCCCCATGTCCTCTACACTTTTCGCCTCCTGTTTAGTTGACAGCAGAAAAAAATAAAAAAAAACAAAAGAAAAAACTGGAAATTATTTTTTTGGTCTTGAGGCCTGTGATTTTTGCAAAATCAGATGAAAATAACCATACCTATGCGCCAATCAAGCTATATATTACTGATGTGATGCATTGCATGCATTATGAGTGATTATTTTTTTGAGTTTTAGTTCCAAAATTATTTAAAACTGATCCAAGTTAGCTGATAAGTAAAAACGAAACAAAAAATAATTAGTAGTGTGTAAAGATAAGATAGCAGAAATAGAGAGAGAGCACCAGTTGACAAAAGAGTTTTAATCACCCGCCTTGTGGTTAAGCGTGTGTACTGTTAAGTTAATTATTTTTGAAAAATTTTAATTAAGTGTTAATTTTTCTAGAATGAAGGCGCTTACTCCTTCGATATGTTTGTGTCCTTTTTCGGGGTCACCGCCATAAATATTCTTTGCCCTTTGGATTAGCTGGCTCTCTTTGGTCACGCAGGGGACTAGGCCGACGCGGTGGTGTCCGTAGGAGAGGACGTCGTGGGAGGTGTACGAGATCCGGGAGGCGTGCGAGTCGTAGGACGAGTGTCGAGATCCCAGTCCTGTCGAAATTCAGATAACTTTTTTTTTCAAAAAACTGACCAGTCGTCGCCGATAACACAGGTATTTACGCATACATGGTACAATGGTCACATTAGAGGTGGGGGTGACCTGCTTTCACTTTTTCGAGTGAAAGTGGTAACAAGCAAGCGCAAGCCAACTAGCTATAACTTTTTGCAAACTTTGCATTTAAACTAAAATTAAAAGCATGCAATTATAATTACGATTTGTTATAGGTTTGATTAGTTTGTAATTTGAGGTGCATGCACAAGCGGATATTAAAATCTACTCGATTCCCCACCTCTAATTTATACCACATTCACATTACACAGGTTATGCACATACATTGAAGATGTCTCTCATTTTAACTGAAGATCCCGTCACAAAAAATGTTTAGCACATGCTCCTTGACAGAGCTCGACCAATCAGATCAACCCAAATTAAAAACCAAGAGGCCAAGGTGCATGGTTTTCCTTTGGAGCTGACATGATTGGCCGGCTTAGTAAATGGGCGTGTGCTAAAAATTTACATTTTTTGTGGCGGGACCTTCAGTTTAGATGATAGGCATCAATATCGCCAGTACTGAAAATTATTAGTAAATTCACGAAAATATATTTTGACTCAATAATTTAAATCAATTAAAAAGTTTTGTTTTTTAAATGTTAATTATTGATTATTTATTTATTTTAAAGTTTTTACCAAAATGTGGATGATGATGCTGTTGGTAATGAAGTCCGTTACAGAAAGGAAGTACAATCGCCCCATTTTCCTCGCTCATGGGGGTCGCTGCTGTGGAGTCGTCCGCATATGGCAAGTGCTCTTGGGCGTCCATGTAGGTGGAGAGGACCATCAACTTATCCCTGCCATGATTGAGTTGTGAGCCCCTCCGATTGTTATACGGACTTCCGGGTAAACTGACAATCATTCTTTTTTGGATGTCTGTGGATGTGTGCAGTCTGGAATTGGAGTGGGCAAAGGACGACACGTTACCCTCGGACTTGAGCCCTTTCCCTCCCTCCTTCCCTTCTCTTCCTCCCCCCTCATCTCCTCCTCCCCAAGACTCATAGCTTCTGCTAGAAAATCCGGATGGAGATTTCTGTGGATCACTGGGATCACCGTGTCCACCGCCCCCGCCTCCTCCATCTGCTCCTTCGGGGTGATGAGCAATATAATTGTCATGTTTCAGGATTTTTGCGGCGCGGGCTGCTTCTTCCGCCAGAATTAACTCCATCTCGGCGTTATCCGCCATTTCCTCTTCTTCCGCTTTCTTTTGGAGCTCGTCGTAAGACATGGCGACAATGGCCAAGATCAAGTTGACAAGGTAGTAGGAACCCAGAAAGATTATCACAATGAAGAAGAGCATGTGCCAGGGTCCGGCTGATCTCAGGATCTGTTGATACAAACTCTCCCAAAAGTCCTGCGTCATGAGTCGAAAAGACGCCAAAAAGGCGTTGCCAAAGGAGTCGAATGAGGTGTAACCATAATTGGGATTGATTCCGTAGCCCTGGAGACAAGTAAAGTTTTCCGGGCAAGTTCCCGCCCCCGTGGAGTTTCCACACAGGGGATAATCTGCAGCCCCGTATTCTGCAGGGGGCGGATAAGGATACCAGTTGGTAAAGTTGAGGTTCCAAGTGTGCCAGTTAATGTCCCGCTCTTCTCCTTCGGAACCGTCTTCCGGAAAGTCGGCGACACACTTTTGCGTCAGGACGCCCATGTAAATTTGTAAGCCGATTAGACCGAAAACTGAGAGAGCGAAGACGGTGAGGATGATCACATCCCGCAAATTCTTGACTGATTCTATCACAGCGCCTACGATGGTTTTTAGGCCAGGAACTATGGCAACAGCTTTAAGAGCTCGGAACACACGACAGGTTCGGAGAGCACCGAGGTTCCCCAAGTCGATTCCCATGGTGATGTAGGCGAGGGCTATGACGCAGAAATCTAGCCAGTTCCAGGCGTCACGGAGATAAGTGAACTTGGAAAGAATGAAACCACGTGCGAGCACTTTTACTGCTGACTCGAAAGTGTAAATTGCTGTGAAGACGACTCTGAAAATGGAAAACATTTTATATTAAATCAAATGACACTCGTTTGGGGTGAAAATGGTGGTGGTCAGTACTCAGTGGTCACTTTATTTTAAAAACTTACTCGGTTGACTCTGTGAGAGGAGTCGCCGGCGTGATCATTTGATAACAGTTTAATAGGATGGTGGTGATAATGATGAGGGAGAACATGCCATGAGTGAGGATTGCCATGGCGACTCGGCGGACAGGATTGAAGGGACTGAGACACCACATGGCGTCATCTGCACTGAAACGAAATATGTCCTTTTTCTTCGTGACAAACACAAAAGTCTGGAAAAATAATAATAAAAAATTATTTAAAAAATTCAATTGAGGCCAAAAAAAAATATTTTCTAAATTATATTATTTTTTAACCGGAATTGTTTTGTAAAATGGATCCAGCTCCTCCAACGGCATATTGGCAAAATCCTCTGTAAAATAATGAGACAAACGGACAGGGAGGGAACATCCTTGCTCCAGCTTAGAGTCATGCTGAGGCCCTTCATCTTCATCGTCGTCGTCAACTGGTTTCTACACAAAATCAAATTAAAATTTTTTCTTAATGATATATTATTTTACTGTTTTTTTTTCTAAATTATGAGGCCACATTTTTTCCAGCTTACAGGTTTCTTTAGTCCTTGCTCCTTTAATTTTCTGGCCTCCTCTGCCTGCCTGATTTTCTCTTCTTCAATCCGCTCGTGAATCGCTTTGAGGGACTCCCGACTGAAAGGCTTGAAATAAACTGGAAGGTCTTCCAACGAAGACGAATCGGAACCATGTTCCGACATTTTTTACCAAAAAAAATAATTTTTATAATTCACACTTCCGCACTAATAAAACTGGGTTGCTATGGTAATGATCAATTGATAAGGTTTGTATTGGCAATAAAGATGACAACACTTTTTGTTAGTCCATGTTAAATGCATGCAAATGTTAAAAAAATAAAATAAAAGTTTGTGCCTAAAAATTGATCGTCACATATTGATTAAGTGATGATCTGTGATAGGATCCACACTGGATGGATTTTGGGTGAAAACTGCACACCCAAAAATATTTGTTATTCCGTGCCACTGCCACCACGCCACTACCCACACGGTTCTCTGAGAAAATGAAATAAATAAAGCGTGTGTAAAATGTTTGGTGATGATATGAACGAGAGTTTTTGGGAAAATGGGTCTTTCCTTTTTGCAAGGAAATCAATACGAGATTGGAGTAGAATGAGCGAGGGAGAAAGCAGAGAAAGCAGGGAAAGCATGAGACCTGCACGCAAGCAAGCCCGAGAGCATCCGGTGCATGATGGCAATGTCTGGAAATTTCTTTCTCCGTTTCTGCCATTCTCTTGATGCTATTTTCATGCCTTTTGTTGCCGAAAAGGGAACATAACACTTTGAGAAAGTTGGAAGTGCGATGCTGGTGGAATGCTCATTTATGGTTTTCCCCATTCCACACGGTTTTTAATGGGATATCACTCAACATATGAATATGAAGAAAGCATGTAGAATGAAAGAAAGAAAGTTGGAAGAAAGCACATGATGCCCATATTGCCCATTAGAAAAAGTTAAATACCAAGTGGTAAGTAACGTTTCTTTCCGAGAGAGAAAATATTTTGTTTGAGTCATATTGTTACTTACGAAGAAAGTCGAAAGCTGGTTATTTCACTAGTGTGTGGGATTGGATAACTGTCATAAATTATTAAAACTGGCAAAAGTATAATATTTTGTGCCTATTTAACTAAAAGAAAAATTGACAATCATCTTGCGCGCGTTATTTAAATTAATTCAGTTACGACCCTCGTTAGCGTATATTGTCAATTTCCATATTGTCAGATTCCATCAAATCTGACTGTTTATTAAGCTTTTTTGACTACTGCTGGTAGTTTTAATCAATTTGGATGACTTTCAATTGACGATTGGGGTAATTATGCAAACGCGAATTATGGGGGTAACTAGCATTGTGGTTTCCTCGTAAGTAGGAATGTTAGGTAATAACAAGAAAAGGAGAAATTTCTGCATTGCGGATAAAACAGATGCTTTCCAGTTGGTCTTGTTGGTAAAGAATTTTCGTGGTAAAAGTATGATGCCTCTGATTATACAACTTTTAGAGTGGCAAACATGTTCCTTCTTTCCACTTTGTTTCCTTATGTATGCTGTCATCTATATTGAATGACACAGACATGTACATGTAAGTTGCCTGGAATGGGGAAAAGGCAGAAGGGACATTCCAATCTTTCCCTTTGCATTCATAACGGTAATGCTCTGGTGGTAACGACTGGAAAACGGTTAGGCCTAGACAAGAGCTTGCTAAAAAATGAATTGAAAATAGAGTGTTTCACATTTTCTTCATAAAAGATATAAAGAAGAATGAGCCAGATGTGGGCACCCTCATTATGAGCTCGAATCCCTTGTGATTCCTTCAATGTTTTTGAATGAATGTTTAAATTGTAATTACCGCCATAAAACCCTATTGTGAGCTAATTTGTGTATGTTTTATGTATTACGTGAAAACCAAGTTTTGTTTCGTTTCATAACAACAGCCTATTATACATTCTTTAATTCATGTGGGTATGAATAGCAAGCAATTTAAGAAGAATGTTCGTTTGGAGAGCTGTGTCGTGTAAAAAAGAAAACATGAGAACGATGTCTTTTCCATGTTCCATGTCTCATTCAATAATAACTCACATTTCTTGGCTTTCTCTAGAAAGAGCATTGCCTTCTTTACTGAGATTGAGACAGTTTGTCGTGCATGTTTTATCAAGTAATAATAAATGAAGTAAACGCATGGATCAATGTGGCAAAGATATTTATTCAAATTGATTCATAAGAATAATACGCTCCAAGATTCTTTGTGAAATATTTATTTGTAATTCAAGTTAAATGTAATTAAGCATGTGGGAGGGGCTGTGAACACCGCAACTGAGAAGAAGAAGACATGCAGACAGACGTTTTTCTGTCTCCACCCACACCTTGGAGTGTGTTCTTAGAAAGTAGCTTTGGCCCAGGCCCAGAGAAGAGCAAACGCGTGCTAAGCTTTGTGTCTCTGACCTTCTCGCTTCTTTCTTTTCAGCTTTACATGGACTTTACTCCGTTTCATTATGTTCTGCACGTATTGTACTTGCTGTGTTCACTCAACTCCACAACTTATTTATAAGCTATTGATCCAACCATAACAGTGGTTCACCAAAAAAAAATTAAATAAAAAATTAAAAAGTTATCTTGAGGTTACTTAACTCATGATTTCATTCTACACTTTCACTGTTTTATTTTTAATTTTCCGACCAATTTAGTTTCCGAGTGTCGGTGTAGAGCGGATGAAATGTATGATGAAGGATTGTACATAGTTCTCAAGAAATAAAAAAGTGCTTTGTTCCATAAAATTGTATTTTTGTGTAAGCAAATGGCATAGAGTCCAGTCCAACTATAGGCTTTCTTTTTCATTTCATTTTGTACAGGAAGAACACAAAGCTGAAGAAGAAATGAAAGGAGATTTTTTTATTGCTTTGAATGGAGAAAGCACCAACAACAAAGAAAAAAGTTCTGTGTGTCTGAGCTTGCCCCATGGTCAACACCAGGGTTACATAAAATGGATTAGATTAATTTTAAAGATGTTGTCAATGGAAACTCCATCGTTTTAATTATTACGGTTTTAAAATTTTTATTTTTCGACACTGAAATAAAAAGTTTATTTTGAATTAGTCTAGAATAAAAAGTTGCAAGATGAAGGAATAAAGGGAAATATGTTTTCTTGAAAGGTCATTAGTTAAATGGCCTTGACTTCATCAACAGCGTTTTATTTTATTGATTTCATCGGAGCTACATTTAACTGTTTGGCCAAGCTTTCCTGAAATAAAGTAATATTTCGGAATGGTCAAGTTATGATTTTCATTAAACTAGCTCTGAAAAAATCAGATAAATAATGTAATAGCACTTTACTAACAGAGGCATAGACTTGGTTGATATGGTAATTAATGCCACCTTTCTCTTTCACCGATTTCTCATGCAGAGCCTCAGGGTCCCCCGGAACAAGCACTGGCTTGGACTCCTCCACAGGCTCCAAATTTCTGAGTGACGTGAGCAGGTCACTTAATCTGTCCTCGAATCCGGGTGCAAAGCAGGACGGGTCCAGGGCAACAAAGCATTGTCCCAAATCATTTGGTTCTTGGGAGTCACTCGTCCATGTCTTCACATTTGGCCCATACCTGGCTCCGGCCATGATCCCACAAAATACCTCGACCATCAACGACAAGCCGTAACCTTTGTAGCCGCTATGAACTTCAGCGCCACCTAGTGGCATCAGCGACGCTGCTTGATACGCTTTATTTGCATCTGTGGTGACCTGTCCACTGCTGGAAAGTGCCCATCCTGGAGGAATCGGTTCTCCTTTTCTTCGTTGGACCTCAATTTTGCCAACTGCAACGGCAGTTGTCGCCATGTCCAGAACAAATTGGTCACTTCCGTTTCCTCTGGCAGCCACTGAGATTGGATTTGTTCCCAAAGCGGATGTTTTACTCCGTGTTGGGGTCAAAAATGGACTGGTATTAGTAAACGACATTCCAACCAGATTTTTCGCACTGGCTTGCATGCTGTACCAACCTGCTATGCCGTAATGATTGGAACCCTTGGAAACCACCCAGCCTATCCCGGATTCCAATGCCTTTTTTATTGCAATTTCCATGCAAAAGTTTCCAATTACCGGGCCGAGACCATTGTTTCCATCAACGAATGCTGTGGAAGCGGATTCCTTTATGATTTTGGGAGCTGCTTTGCTATCGCATAGACCCGTACGCACCTCATGTACATACATATCTATTTAAAATTAATTAATTCATTAATTAACGTGTAAAAAGTAAAAAAAAATTGATGGGATATGAAAACCAGCCTAGACGATTGAGCCCATGGGAGTAGTGTCCTCTCAAATCAGCGGCCACTAGAACATTGGCCAATTGGTCAGCATTTTCCGTGGGCGCTCCCACTTTCACCATGCAGTCATTAATAAATCTTTTCACTTCATCTGCAGCTATCATCCTTTCATTTGATGAGCTGTGTGGAGGAAAAATTACGGAAATTATTATTTTAACTTTTTAAAAAATTACATATTTATTTGCAATTATGCTGTTATACGACACACCTGGTCATCGTTGATACACTGATTGGCTGAGATTGGGCTGTTTTTGAAATCTTGAAAAATTTTAAACGATGATGCTACAGAATTCTTAATGAAATTTTTTTGTTTTCAAATCATGTTGACGAGAATAGATCCAATTACTTACTGCATGGAATAATGTTTAGATTATGCTGGTTTATAATAATATGTTGAGTTTATTCCAAATCAGGCATGCATGCTCATAATAATTAAGGTTATCATGGCAGATGTAATATTGCTTGGATTTAGGCGATAACGATAACAACTTATGTAGATCAAAAGGCTTGACTGATTTGCGGCGGCGACTTTGTTTATTATTTATGTACTTAAAATTAATAAGCCAGCACATAAAAGCGGGTGTAAATAATTTTGTTCATAGTTTGCTTCTAAATTTGGTAATAAATGAGGTAAAAATATTACTCTTATTAACTACCGACAGCATTTTAAGTTCATAAGAGGTAGTTAATGCGATTGACATCCTGTCTTTGTTTGTGAGATTTTACACTTGATTCTCATACAGATTGACTTGAATGATTTAAACGACTTGCAGCGAACCCACGACATCACTCGCCAAAAATGCTTTCTAGCAAGTGCCCTTATATCCACATTTTTCCTGAGTTTTGAAACTATTAAAACCAAACGGGAAAGAATAGCTCTAAACTTCAATTTTGCCAAAGTTTCTAGAAAAAAGACTTTGAAGCAAACTGACAAGAATGCCAAATGGACATAAAATACAACGACAATGTTGTCATAAGTGCTCAGCTTAACTGCACTAGATTCTTGGCACTCAAACTCTACCAAATATTTTCGCATTTTTAGCCAAATTTCCGATTGCCTCCATTGCATCGCTATACCCGATTCGACAATTGCACTTATTTTAAAGAGCACATCCCTAATTGGTATAGTGACGTCCTTCAAAGTCCATCCCTTCCTGGTCGGAATAATTGACTCTCTGCTGGTGCTAACGATGCGATTTATTTGAGTGACCGTTAGATTTTGACCGTTTCTTAATTCATTTTTTAACATGTAGCGAGCTTCTTCTATTTCAAACTTCCAGCTCATAAATGCTGTATTTTGACAGGATTTGAGTTGTTTCACAAAGTACTTGACGCTCATATTCACGGCGTCACTTCTTTCTTCAAATGTCATTTTGTGAACCAAGTTTTGAATTTGATGATATTTTTGAACAATGCTGTTGTTTTCTGCTTGGGCTAACATATAGCTCAATAAATTGCCAGTTTCTATTCTATCTTTTGCCACATTTCGATCAATAAAAACATTTTGAAGGATTTGAAATCCGTAGTCGAATGACGAAAAAGATACTCCGCTGGGCTTTGAGTGAATTGAAAAGTTTTGGGAAATTAGATCCAAAAAGATTTGGGGTTTTACAGGTGGGATGGGTTGGGTTAAATCAGAAATATTTTGGCCCTTGTACGCATTGCTGAGAACGAGCATTGTGGAAATCCAGGCGCCCGGTATGAAATAAAGATGAGCTTCTTTCCGGTAGTTGGTGGCTATGTCGTTGCCCTGCTCCAAGAAAATTTCAAAAGGCATCAATAGCCTGTTCAGTATGCTGTTTATTGACTGGCGGTTATCCATAAATTTTAGGATAAGCAGTAAAGCTATGATTGTGGAAATGCTGGTAAGTGTGGTCCACATCCAGATATAACCGTCGAACGCTGAGATGTAGCCGGTTAGGGAGAGATGTCCGTGTTCAATGCCTCCACATGTTAGGAAATGGATTCCTTCTTCGGAAACGGCGACATGGAAGGAGTTGTCATGTTCCAAGTATATCTCTCCTTGAACCAGGATGTCACTGTATGCAATCTCAAAGTATTTGACCAAACTGGCGTTTGGATACATTAGCAAACTAATTATTATGTTGGAACTCATCCAAGTTTCCAAATTACGAAAGGTTGCAATGTCCCGGCCATGATTTTTGGAGAATCTTTGAACGATTTCATCGGAAAGCTGGTAAGAGGACGATTGCTCTAAATTCAAATCGACGTAGGCCCATCGAGCGGGAATTTGGTCTTGTATTTTATTTATTCTTTCCAAGTTTTCCAGAATTGGTCGATTTTCCTGGAGATTTCCTGGAGTAAATTCCAGTTTTTGACTGGAGTAGACATATCGACTGGAATGAAAGATGAAGTGGAGAGTGGTCAACTCCGAATTGGATATTGATACATGACTTATGACCAATTTGATAAAGTAATTTGAAACAGTTTCGGGTCGCACATTTTCTGATGAGCTGTCAATTTCAAGTTCTGCCCAAACTGATGCCATTTTGATGTCGAAATTAATATCTTGAAGAAACAGAATCTGATAAACCCCGGATTTTTCCATTGTGTGAAAAATGTTAAAACCGTTTCGGGTGTTTGAATTTGAGTCGCT
>JAQFYG010002921.1:0-13493 GCA_034694325.1 Entomobrya corticalis
TTTTACTTTTAAGATCCATCGACTTGAATTTTATCAATTTATTTTCTTAACTGCTAAAGGCATCAAGTCGGAATCGAAACTGAACTCACTTACCACTGCCTGCAGCTAGCTTTATAGAGAATTAGTTGACGGTTTCAAAAACATCTGTGGAACGACATACTAAAATACGTTACTAATTTGTACGGGCCAAATTGAATGTCCTATTTTACTTCGATTCATTACGAATGGGCGTGGAATGGTACGGAATGGAAATCACAAATCTAGGCAGCCGTCAGGCTTTCTCCTTGTTCAAATTTCCGTTTCTACTCTACAAATCAGTAACTATTTCTGTATGACAGTTTGTTTACAAGATAAAATCTGTGACAGCAGTGTATCAACACGTTTTTTGTCTGAGGATAAGCAAGTTAGTAAGAGTATCTCCCCAAATAGCCAACATATTTTACGCCAATTTATATTTCAATTACATATAAACGATAAAAGAAATTGCACGTAGTATTTCATCTCATGTTATATTAAGAATCGAGAATTAACCATTATCTACATCTTTTTCTTTGGTAAATACATGCAGGGAAATGATGAAATAGCTATTAGTATTTACATCAAATCATGTGTGTATAAGTAAAAAGGCAATATTTCTCTCGTAAGTGCTTTCTGCTGAGGGTCATGGATAATATGAATCATACGTTATTCGTTATATGTCTGAAATATTGTGTCTAAACGCCCATTTTCTCTCTAAATTGCAATTTATGCGTCTGCCTCCCATCATTATCCAAATGTCTTCTAGGCAGACGTCGAAACTCCAAAAAACAACATAAAACATTGCAGATAGCATAATATTGAATGTTTAAAGTAAAATATGCATGTTGGGTTATCATGCATTGCATTAGTAAGATTTCTAGTATTTTCGGGGAGGCTGGCAAATATTATACATGTTTTTATATGAATGAGGAAACAGCTTACCCGCAGTTGGTTGCAGAGGGATTCACTAAAAGCCAAGTAGATCCAAGGATTCGCGCATGAGTTGAGGGATGCCAACAACAGAATTATAACTTGTAACGGTCCCACATCTAATAGAAGATAGAATACATGTGTCAAACAAATAACCGCAACACCGTAACCCTCATAAAACGCTTTTAAAATGAGAAATTCCTTTATTACACTACAGGGTTGACTGAATTCCCATCGGACAAACGAGATAGCTCAGGTAATACGCATTTTGGGAAAATCTATTTTCTCTCTATCAAGTCAGGTGTACAAAAGAAAGCACTCACACCTACAATGGCAAATGCATGCATCTAATTTATTTCTTGTATGTGATAGGTAGATATGATATGTACATATTTCCATGAATAAAAGGAAAACTGGCAACTCACATTGGGCCAATTTACATGCAATAAAAAAGTTCAAAGCAATTCTTCGCGTGTGCATACATTTGCATTATATGTAATTTTGACACGTTACTCAAGACTGCACCCTTGATATTTTGCTTTTCTATTAATTAATTTGTAGAAGTCTGAAGATGAAACAGGAGTTTCCAGAATTTTAAGAACGACTTTGTTTTAAGGTTGATTTATGTTTCATTTATCTTTGGGGACAAACAAAAGCATGGAAAAACAAAAGTTTTTAAACAAAACAGCAAAGACAACAAAAACAAACTACATAACCAGGTGAGTCTAAAAACATTAACACTAATTTAGGGGGAACAGTTAGTATAAAAAAGATGAAACTATATAGTTCATAATTCTCACCTTGTGGATTGTATGCGATGACTAGATGAGTGATGCAAAATGGGGCATTACAGGCGAAAAAACAAACGATAACCGTCAACGTCAGCTTCAACGTTTTCATCTTTGCTTGACTAATCTGACGACGTAAAGCTCCTCTTTCCTCTGAAGCTTGCTGGAAATGAATAGAAAATAGAAAAACGTGAAAGGTAAAAAGAGAAAGTTCAATATTATTATGTGTTCTTTCTGTCATTCTTTCATAGCTTATAGCTTAATGGAAATGATGATGGTAGTGTTGGGCACACAGAGCATAATTCCACGTCCTCATTGTCAACATAATCATTATTTATTTCGGATAACATTTCACAACAGCCAACAAAAGAGTTCGTGACAATGTGATGTCAAATAAATGTTTGTTGTATACAAATAAGAGACTATAATAGAACCGATGAAAATTGTGTGTAAATAAGAATGTTTTAGGTAAAAAGAGACGTGGTTAACGCCCTGATTTAAATATTTGTCTAGGAAGAAAGTCTACACATTATCTTGAACACAGCAAAATACCCAGCACGAAATACGAATTTGCCTTCATTTTCGCAAACCCCATGTTCTTTGACTTATATACATATACATTGGGAATGAAAATCATGAAAGATGATGGTCATGTAACCTCATGAACTCTTTAAACATTTCCTATTACCTTCCGCAAAGGAGTTTCATCCACAGACGACTCTTCTTGTTCTTCTCTGGTTCCCGCTGAGGAAGATGAGAATGAGTATTTATTTTTTCTCCGGTCTTTGGACGATGGCTTCTGAACTCCTCGAGTTTCTTTGGGTAAGCTGAATCGAAAAACCTTATAGGAGATTGCACCATAGCTGCACCCGATCACCACGAGAGGAAATATAAAAGCGCAACTGACAAAAAATGTCACGTACGCCTTCTGCCCCCATGGCTCGGTGAATGTGACCCAACAATCCCTGATTCCCGGGCTCTCCTGTTGAGACATACAGCAAAAGTCAGTACACACAAGCATAAGAGTTGGAGAAAGGAAATTCTTTATCCTTTTGAGTATTAAAAAGTAAAAGTCCTTTTTATCAAGAAATCACATACGCAGGCATGACTCCATACAAATAAACGATCTTTCACTTTTCTGTCAGATCTTATTTTCAAATCTGTGTTCGTGTTGCTCCCTATAGAAGAATCGAACATCTATTAAAGCCAAAGCTTAATCTGTTACTATCCTATAGAAAGCAACAAAACACATTTAAGTTTTGGTAAAGGTTACCACACTAAATCCAACCAATATAATAGGATTTTTTACGGTCTTCCCAATTGAAAGAAGCATTCGTGCGTTAAGATAAAATACTGCCCAAGAGGAAAAAGATGCTGAGGTTGAGGGAAAAGAAAAGGATGGAATTCCATAAAGGCATTGTTTACATTCCATATATCATACACACCATCATTATATAAGCTATCTTTCTCCTTGCGGTAAATATCAACTTCAACATGTTTTCACTTCCCTTCAATTTCAATCCAAGGAACACCATCAAATAATACACTAAGCAGTAAAAGTTGCTAAAAATAATTCAAAAGTTCACTCATTTGCTGCCAGAAATACAGAAAGCCTGTCCTTCATTTTATAGGGACATAATAAGCTATAACTTGACTTGAAAATTGTATAATCAACTAAAGGTCTACGACTCACAACAAAGCATCTCCTCCATCATAATAAGTTGAGCAAGAACAATAACAAGCGTGACGAACTACATTTAAAGCATTATTCGCACAGGACTTTTTTATATTTTAGCAAGCGTAAATAAACAGCTTTTCACAAAGCGTCCCTAGTTTACTGCCATCAACTACTACACTTCCAGGGCACTTTACTTACGCCTCCTCCTTCTCACACTCTACTTTCTATTCTCCCTTCATCATTATTTGGTAGGAAGGAAGTATAAAAAAGTTTTTTGTTCAACTCAGCGAAAATAATAAGAGCGGCAAAGGCATCGAAGAAGAATAAAAAAGTAGAAGAGCAACAAGGATATTATGAAGAAAGGGAGTGTTTTTTAGATTGGCCTTTTTTCCTCCTCTAATGTTGTCATCATTTCTCCTCTTCTACTATTTTTACTACATACTTCTATTACTGCACACTCTAGAGTATAAGTATCTACTACAACACCATTACCACCAACATCACCACCGCCGAGATCGGATGGTTGGTTGGCAGACAAAAATTGGAACAGACTCTCATGTACCATGGAGCAGTCATAGCGTTAACTACCCGTCTCCTTCTTTTTATTGGATCTACCACCACTACCACTATGCATAAAACAATAATAATATATTGCCATAAGCAATATAAATCTATGTACGCAGTTTCGGTGATGACGACGACGCGGCTTTCAGCAAAACATTCTTTCTATTGCCCATCATACAGACCTTATGGTAGTTACGTATAAAAACATGGCTATAAAATCTGCGACTATTATAAGAGTTTCAGTTTTCAAGTTGCTACATGATAAACGGCAGTAGTAGTTTTGTAGTATGAGTTGCAGAAAGGAAGGGAAATGTTCCTGGCAAAATATTACTTATTTCATGTCACATCCCATAAATATGTAGTGAACGGCCATTGTATTGCTTTTAATAATGTGTAATGCGTGTCGTAGTAATATTAGAAGCTGGAGTGGTACAACACAAAAACGATTTCTTGTCGAAGAACTATTATTTCTTTGAGCAAGCTGCATACACCCGCGCTTTCACTAAAGAGTTCACAGTTACTTGTTAGTATGAATTGGATTAGTGGTTCTGGGTATTATGGAAATGTTTAGGTCCTTGTGTCGTCGTTTTGGTATAGAGAAGGCAATTTTATATAGGGACTGGGCGTCATAAAAACGTATGTTTCAACCTTGGTGGATTTAAAATGTTCAATAAAAGGGAAATGAAACAATGGAAAAGTGAAAGTTTAGTTTGGATGGAAAAGTACTTTTACATTGACTTTTACATTTTAATATTGTATGCTTCACTGACCGTTGTTGGCGTAATATGAAAAGTTTCACCAACAGTTTAATGGTGTCATAATAAGAGGCAGGCATTCAGAGTTATTATTATTAAATTCTTGTATCTTTTGTGATTGAATGACAGTCGTCCTTCGCTTGTCAACTTTCTAGTTGATCATTGAAATGAAAAGAGAAAATGCATTATCTTCTGAAATTTGAAAACAGAACACTTGGAATATGAATTGTTGTAGCTTGAGAACTTGCTACTGTTTTCTCTTGGTGAGTTGGCGAGCGTGGTGTATTAGATAATGTGACTTCGTGTCGAAGCATTTTAAATTACTTGTAATTAATTTGTTTTGTTTAATTTAATCTTTCACCAAAAACTATAATCTTTGGACGTTTGATTAGATTAAGTAGATACAAATTTTAATATGAAAAACTTTGAAATGGAGAAACCCATATTTCTAATCCCAAAACACTTATTTTAATGACATTTTAAAGCTTTGCCAGATAACACACTACAAAAAGTCATATTCCATGATTTAAATCCGGCGCCGGCTCTCAATTCATTATTGAAAGTAGAGATTACAGAAAATATGCTTTGAATTTGAAAGCCTTAGAATATGAATATGAGATTAAATAACAAGATATATTCATAATATACCTATATTTGCTTTTGTGATAGTGATAATAGAATAAATCTATGATTTTGGTTTTGTTGCAGATTCACAAAAAACGCTTCAAAGAAAAATATAGAATACAAAATAATCTGGGGGTGCAATAAATAAAAAATAAATGAGCTTTCATTGTGGCCGGCCTACTCATTTTTTTACCAAGAACCCAATCCTAACAAAGAATACAAAGATGCTTTCATAAAATTAAGCAAAACCCACATCGACCGACTTCAGTTTCATCGTCGATATAATGAAGCACAAAATGCTATTTTGTTCGTACTTGTTATTACCACCATCAAAAATTGTATTGGAAGTAGCATTATGATGAGTATATGACCTTGATTATTATTGTCGCAAACGGGGAAGCAACCTAAACCTTAGACAACATATTTTGTAGAAATTATGCTATTATGCAACCACAACCACGAACAGTAATTTTACTTCTAGCTGTATTTCAGACAACACAGTATTTTTACATTAAGTAACGATGCTATTTGTTGTTAGTTTTTATTCATGATTACTGACCTTATATAAGAAAACCATTAGAATAAATTAATTTATGATTGACTCCAGCCCAATGCAACCATTTTGACTGAGTAGTGGAAACATTTGATGATAAAATATGATTGACGTTAGCACCCAAGTAAACTGCTGAATCAACGGAAGCTTTACTTCGACCCTGGTTGAAACGAGGCAAATAAAGTAAAAGGAAAAGTACTCGTTATGTACGATCACATTTCCAGGCATTCTGTCAAATAAGCAAAATTGTGATACAGTAGTGACATACACCACTAAAGTGACCTTTGAGTTTAGTTATGCATACCAATTATTTTGGATTCATTGGGCTTTCTTTTCAGTTCAATGCAATCTTGCGACATAATATACCTTTCAAAACTCAAGCACGATTTTTAGCATATTTTAGGTAGGCGGTACATGATACATTCTATGAAAAGTGAGCGCGATACATTTATGTTTACAGAATAAAACGCCATTCTGTCCGTATTGAACTAAAAATAATGAAGAAGTTCTTTTCTAATTTTATTAGAATGTAGAATTTCAAACATCCTAGAAAGTGCAAGATAGGGCAATTAGTGGCTGTCAACTTTGAATGAACCATATTTGAATTTTTGACATTAAAAACACTTCATTTTTAAGATAATGTACCAACGATATGATGCTCCAAGGGAGTTTAAATTAATAATTCTTGACTGAATTCATACGATTGCGTCATTAATACAAAAACTTTCCCTTTATACACAGTTAGAAAACTTTCATTGTTAGTTGATTATAGGTACACCTATACTGCCATCATTTATTCAGATATAGGTGAATAGTTTCCCGCGAATATTTTCTATTTTTACCGTTTCAGCTCATTCTACCTTGAAATATAATATCAAAAACATGATTTCTCTACTCATGAGGAAGCTATAGCTTTCCACACTCTGATTTCATAAGTATCTGTATTACTGTGTATAGAGAATTCGTAGTACCACCTACTTGATATATTAGCTAGTCATTAGTATACAAATCAGTCTTCAAAATTGCAGTTGTTATAAAGCTCTGCACTACAAAAACTTCTAACTACTTGAATTTCTCAATTCTCCACCCCAAATTTACAAATATTGAATGATATAAAATGACTTGTATAAAATATCTCATAAGGACTTTCGCAGCCTTTTCCATTTTCTCTTCAGAATGACATGAGAAAATTCTAGATTGAAGCTCATTTTTGTGATTAAACAATTTTACTACATGTGTATTGTTATGCATAACAAAGAAATGTTCATGTTTCCTTAAAAGTTTTTTATCCATGTTTCCTTTTAATTCATCAAAGAAAGTGCTGTTTGTTGTCCATTTAAATAATTAAGGCTAAAAGTTTTCCCAAGAAACAGGTTTTCTGGGTGGTGAAAGCATAGAAAATAAAAAGTCGTTTTGTATTTTATCACAATTATTATCAAGGTGATGAAGTATGAATGAAGAGCCTGAGTTGGGTTTGTGTGTGTCTGTTTGAATGTATTCTATTCACTTCTATCAGCTATAGCATTCTCATTGTATATTCTTTCAGTCTAAAAACTCCGTAAGAAGCCACTTCTAGCCATGCACAACTTAATTATCAAGTTTGTGCTGAATTTCCCTTGAGGGATCGAATCAGCAGATATGGCTTTGACAGCGTAAGCTAGCGTCAACATCACGCGTATAGCTTTTTAGCAGAATATTCTTTCATTTGGTTGAGGAAACCCCCTATCCAAGATTAAAGAGTATGGGCTATGAGTCGATGCGATTCGTAGTATTTCTTAGGCACAACTTTTTTCTTCAACTTTTTTATGACTATAGTTAGTCTTGTCTACGACCGGCTATGTCAAAATATGCTCAATCATTTCATATTCATCAATACAACAGTACAAAATCTCAATAGTTTTCTCATTGTCCCCTATTAAAACTCAGCAAAAAGAGATGGGCAAAAAGTTTTTTATAAAATTGTTGAAATCGAACAAGGCCAAAATCACTAACAATGACAAAGACAACAATAATATTTTGTTTTAAACGAAAGTATTCTCTCTAAATAAGAAAATCCCGGTAAGAAATAGTTAGATACAATTTATTTAAAACAGTTGTACCTTTTAGAGAGAGTGGTTTGTATATTGTATTATATATTAATATATTCAGCTGAAGGTTTATATTATTTAGTATTCTAAACATCCTCAGCTATATTTAATTTATTTGCTAATATAGAGAAATTCTACCTTGTCACAAATTTGGTTTGTCAAACATCGGCAGGGAAGTAAACATAAAGTGTTTTACTTACACGGGTGTTCTTATATGTATGCATTAACGTTTCACTAAAAACCGTTCCCAAATAGAGGTATTCTTTTATAGAGTGTTTCTACAGAGAGACACAAATACAAGAAAATTGAGTAGCAGTACGACAACCTGCTCTTAGGCCGAGATGGTCTTGCTACTAGGGATCTTATATGAAGAGCACGGTACTTATGTATAAGTATAAAAAAGAGAAAGCGTGTTATAAAAACCCATGTGAATACAAAACATTTAATCAGATGACTCATGGAAGCTCATGAAAAATAGTTCTAAAAATAATATAATACCTAATTCTCTGCGTAATTTCCTCAAATAAAAAGAAAAATTCTGGAATTGAAAATGTTTGTATATTTATAGCCACTATCAATACTATATCAATTCCTATATATCAGCCTTAAAACTATGTATATGCAGATATGTCAATGTTGTAACATAATCTATCCATGTAAATGTGTAACACTGGTTTCTGGTTTCCCTTGTTAGAGAACCTAAGTCTTTCAGCAAACCCCTAGTTGGCTTTTCTACCGGGAATACATTCGAAACCCACATGCTTACGGAGGCATTTAGGATGTCTGGAATTGGTACTCTAAATTATCTCAAAAAAACTAATTCCTATACGTTGCGTAACGTCCTTGTAATTCACTATTGTTGTTTGTCAGCTAATAGCATACTACAATAATAATAACAATGATGAATGAAGCCAAAAAATAACAAGCACAACAAGTATTATGTTACGAATAATAGGGGTGGCGGTGGGGAAAGTATAAAAGCTCCATATAGTTGGCGCCCCAGAAAAAGCAAAACGACAGGCTGTAACACTATAACCTATATGATCTCACATAAACAGTTAAAAAGGACTTACCGGAAGTTCCTGATAGCTAAATATAAAAGCCTGGGGTGCCGCGAGCAGAAAAGAGATGATGTAGGATGTTGCTACCAATATTCTTGGCCCTTTAAGTCCGCTGTAATAATTTCTTGAAAATGAGTGATGACAAACAACTAGATATCGATCAATCGCCATAGACGTAAGAATGTAAGTGGACAAGTAGAGTACAAAAACTTGAAGAAACTTGACCATCCGACATAGTAAATCGTTCCCTTGAAACCTGAATGTGATATCCCAGGCAAGTTGAGGCAGTATATTTCCAAATGCCACGAACAAATCGGCGATACTAAGATTCATCATGAAAAAGTACATCCGGCTCATAGGACGGAATTGCAGTTGACGACGAAGGGCGACAAGCATGAGACTGTTTCCAACAATTGCAATCACTAAAATGACCGACAAAACCGATATCTCAATTTTTGCCAAGCTCTCGTTTCTTCCTGTTGTGGGGTCTGGAGAAGGAGTACCAGCCTCGGTAACCTCCTGTCCTCCTCCTATCACCTCAGATGAGTTTCCTTCCATTGGAATTTAGTTTATCGAAAGTACTAGGGCATTAGCAGAAAAAGTAATCAAACTGCGGATAAAGTTGTTACAAAAAGTTTCTGTACTGTTACTCAAAATATCATGTTTTTATACGTCTCGCTTCAGTAAGGCTTCCCACGTAAAAGAGAAAACCAGACTGATGAAGAATCTCCAGAAAAATCAAGTTGTTTTTTGTCGACACAATGGCAATGTCAGAAATCCGTCTAGCTAATGAGAACCACGATTTATGTCTCTGAGTTTTACGATATTTACGTAAGCAGTGAGGCAGCACTTTGCGATGACAAATCAATTCTGGTACAAGTATCTTTAGAGAAATTTAGAAGATTTCGGTTGATTAATTCTTACTGTCATGTCACTGTTGCAATTCACTTTATAAGGAAGAGAATCAGGTCATATATGATGGAGTGCAAGTTTTGGCTGGTCACTTATTGCTTTCTTCAAAAATATGATTTCGGCTTCTCATGGGCCATAAAATAGATTTATTGTATGCGTCTATTATCTCTCGCTGGAATGAAGCTGGATCTGTTAAATGTCAAAAATATGTATCTCGTTTATATAGTTCCTGTTATTCTTACAATTGCATTACAAGTAGTACTTGAAGAAATAAGATGAAGGTTTTTAGTTTTATGCAATGGAACATTTTGCAGATCATTTATCTGTTTTCAGAAATCGCTCTTAAATTTCAATGTTGCTTTCATTCTTAACAAAGTAGTAGCAAGAATATTGAAATGAAGATAATCTTTCTTTAAGATTGCAAAAGTTGGATCGAATGGGAATAAAAATACATATGCATCAAAACAAATGTACCGTATAATGGATATACTGATTGACAATGCGATTGCGACAGGGAATGAGAATTTATAAAATCTTTAAATCAGGACACTTGAGTAAGTACAGGAAAGAAAGAAAATATGCTTGTATTTTAATTTACATTAATGTTATTTATGCCTTCCTACAAGTGATATATATATGATTACAATGTCTATAGATAAAGGTTTTTGTTGATGTAGGGTAAAGTCAACACAGTTTATGTGTACTTTTGTATATAAAGTACAAGTACAACAAGGAAAAGAAAGATTTGCAACAGATTGCGATTGCCTTGAAATCTTCCTAGATCATTCACATTTTTATAATATTAAGTGCTTAGTTGGTTGTTGTTGTGCGTGTTTATGCATTGATTAATTTTGACGGATTTTGTGCATCATGAGGGTTCAGGGTATTAAACACAACCGTTATTTCAATGTCCATAATATTTTGGTTATATTACTTTTATTTTACTTCAATTACTTACTTCATGCTCATTACAATTTTCGGCATGCCTAAATTTATTGGATCAAGCAGATTCTTATGTATTATGTATCATAGTTCCAAATCAAAATGAAGTTTCATGTAGCGATTTAGTACGTTTACATATAATTTATGCTTGTGACGCATGACATACCATATTTATAACTTTCTCACGTGATGTATTTTAAAGTTCCTGGCGATTCTACAAGTTTTATTGTATTTATCGCTTATTATTTGAAGGCTTTAATTCATATATGTATTAATTGCTATGATTGCTACGACTGGAAATCCTCTCCCTTTTTTAATACTTAGCTTGGCTAGTTCCGCGTCTTCTCATCTTCTGTCAAACGTGTCGTGTGTTCCAAATAGTTCGGTCTGTTAATCTACAAAATACTACAAAGCTGAAAGCGCTTTTAGTTGTATTATTTTCTTAATTCCTACTTTCTTGCTACTGTTGTCAAAACGTTGTCTATATTTGCCAAACCATGTATCACAAATAGCACAACTTATCGAAGTCGTTTTCTATTATCCTTCATTATAGTAAGTAAGAACATAAAATCAAGAGGTTTACAACTCTTTTGTGTGGGTTGCTCGGTCTGATTGGCATTGGCTCTCAACTGCTGAGATTCAAGAAATAGTTCTTAAAGGTCGTTTTCTTTCACCCCACCATGCCAATATCTAACAAAGAATTCCAACAGAGTTTACTATTTGTGGTCAAAACTATGTAGTATAATATCATATAAATCTGCTGTTTAGGGTATCAAGCTTCACAAATGTAATTACAGCTATTACTATGAACTCACCCTGGGAAAACGAAAATAGAAAACTGGAGATTATACGAACTAAAGCTTTGAAAAGAGGCGCTATTATTGCCGACTCAGAAGATTCTTTTAATAGGCTTTAATTGGTTCATAAAGCTAATCCGTACAACAATGCAGGTATACAGTATTCATAAATCATGAGGGAAAGTGAATGGGATAGCAAGAAAGCATATTATAAATGCATTTATGGTGCTGTTTCATGTTACGTCAATAAATGAAGTCGTCACCACCAATTTAAAACTATGTGGGAGAAAATGTGATTCGATTATAATAAGACAATTCGATTAAAATATGATTTAAGTGATACTCATAATTCATAGGAATCTGTGATGCTTTATTCATACCATACAAAAGTCCTTGACTAGAGTACATAGCTTGTAGCGGTAGTAAGTAATTCAAATTAGTGCTAAAGCTGATGCACAGACTGTCATAAAATCCATTTTTACTGATGTTGTGCGTAAACGTAAAGTAAAAATATTTTTGATGTAGTATATAATGAAGTGAATTAAAAACCTCTTTTGTGCGTCACTAATTCTGATACCAACTATTCAGCTATTTTTAATTCAATACGTACATTAATCATGTAAGAGCTTGCACATCAATCATATCTATGTAATAACGGCTGAAGAAATGAAGCCAGAGATGAACATATTATAGGCTTTGTTGTATGCATATGTTTATATAATATCCTGTTTCTGCCATACCACAACAACAAAGTCAATGTGATTTGAAATGTATTTAAACTGATACAAGATGAGATAGATTTGATAAAATGGTAAAAAGTCTACTCAGAATTCGAGGTACAAGCATGAATATTAATCTGCCTCTTAATACCCATGTGTTCTGTATCCTGTAAACATGTTAAAAACAAATTGCAATAAGAACAAATTTTTACTTACGTGTAATACCGCAAAATAAGCATGAAGAAAAGCTGCAGATTTGTATACAGTTGCAGGAACCTGCTTTTGACACCAGACCGTTGTGTATGATGTAATGACGTTACTTTTTGGTGCAAAGTTCTTTGACAAATAACTGATTTAACGTTTTATTCTCACCTTTCCCTTTGTTTGTTTAATCTGAACCAGCATTATTCACTTTTATCTGGAAGATTTTGTCAGTTTTTTCACTTGTGATTTGTAAATTGCACCAGACACACATACAAAGAAACAAATTTACTGTTTGGATACGTGTCTCCAGCACGGTCAGTAGATTCATGTATGCTCCTCTCGTTTGTTCAACTTCTTTGTGACTTACGATTGCATATAAAAGGGCACACTGCAGTTGCAAGGCTTTTCATCTGTTGCAAAGTCATGCATGAGACCGAGATGCGATCTCGCTAAAGAACCAACACGCACTAGTTGTATAGCTTTGTAACGGTGGCACATTTATCTTCCTTGCCAAAAAAAACTTTGGAATACTACAGGTGCACCAGCAGCTTGCTCGCGCAAAGAAGGAAGCTGCAAGCTATTGCGACTGTATTTTGTTGAAACCTTGTTTCTTTCTTCCCTGCTCAACGTGGAAAGCAAAGTGTTCAATGTTGACAGAACCACTTCTCTACTTACACTGACATCAAACTGCCTCCTTTCCTCCTCCAACAGGCTACCATTTCTATAACGTACACAGTGGAATTTATAGAGACTTTTTGTAACAAATCGCAGCAGTTCATTCGTTGAGTGGGATTAGCAAAGCCGAGTTAGGGAGCTCTATCAGAATATCGTAATATGCATCTTTCTATCTGTTGTGGAGGA
>JAQFYG010002922.1:0-13491 GCA_034694325.1 Entomobrya corticalis
CATGACAGGAATGTAATCCAGATTTCAGAGTTTGAATCATGACCAGAATCATAAAATCTTTGCGCAGCAGGAACACAAAGTGTAATACCTAATTTTACTTTATACATTGTACATCATTTTATAAAAACTAGAAGGCAGTTTGACATTTATTATATATCTGAGCACACAGCTTCGTTATTTATTTCTTATTTATATGCGAATATATATTCAATATTGTATAGATGTAGTTTTCATATTTCGAACACGGTTTCGGTAGAAGGAGAGCTGAAAAGAGAAAGGAATATTAGCGAAAGTTGGTTTATCTGAAATGGTTGTGCGAATTAAACCAGCCAGCCACTTTCAGAGTAGGCTTTTTGTTTAATTAATGCATTTAATTTGTATCTCCACACAAGCTAGTATTTTTGGGGTAATGCTGACATTAATGCTTTTTATGTTTACAGCATTTTAAATTTGAATGATGATTGCGAATATTGAAGTATAAATCAGCGACGCTCTTAATGAATGTTCACTGTTCGGGAAATTATTGACGGCCCATTAGCAAGTTTTCGTCAACTTGATTCAGCTCATTTGTGAATGAATGTTTTCAATGCAATGTTATTATATCTAGCAACCACCACCAACAGTTTGCTTGTTTTCGCATTTAATATCTGTTACCTTATCGTCACGCATTAACGGCAACAGTAAACAGAAAAAGTTTTTAAATTTGTTTACGTATTATCTACTCTACGAGATAATGTTTTGCTGATTTCATAGTTTCAATGAATATTCATTATTATTTTTAACGCTTTTTTGTTTTGGTGAATTGTGAGTGCTATTGTAAGTATCGCTGAAAGGATGAGTTGACACGATAAAAAATATTCGCATTTTAAACATTAATTGTATTTTAGGTTTTTTACCTTGTTTTCTCTTGAATATCTCCCCCACTGTGTTACTGTTTTGGGCAAAGTTGTGTCTCTACTTGCTTGCAAAACTACAGAAACTCAACCTCATCATCATCTTTGCATTTATTGTAAAAAATATCTACGAAACCACATTTCAAAAAATCTCACACTATTCTTAATGAAGAGAAGTTTGATGGGATCACAACAAAGTTCACATTGTGGAGACGAAAAATACGAGTGAAAAAACATCAGTCGCCAGTCACCCATCTGAAAATGTGAGCTCCACCCCGCTTCTGTATCATCATCTTAAATGAAAGAAGCATATATTTTTGTGCATGAATGTACCTAACTCTGGTGCTTTTTTCAATCTGTCCTCAGTCTTCTTGAGCCTGCATAAACACACAAGTTTCTTTATAAGAATTGTATTTTTGTGTGTTTATTGTCGCATCGCATATTATATATTTTACGGTTTGCTTTTTTCCTATACGCAATATAAACGCACATAAAATACAATGTGAATTTATTTCAGGTAAAGAAGCATACTGATGTTAACGGTAAGGGGGGCTTGGCCTGACAAGAATAAAATTGAATAGTTTTTTTTTCTCTCTCTCTGGTTCGCTTCGTCTCTCGTTCACATCTTTGCTTGATTTGAAACATATTTAGGAAGCGGCACTTAGGATCGTTGCAGAAGGATTCCGGTGGTGGCATGATATAACGCCAGGTTTCAACCCTGTCGTATTTTCTATTAACGAACTTCCCCTACAAGTGTCATTGTCATTCAAATAATAACAACAATATGAGTGTCTCCGTGTGTGGGAATGCATTTAAGTGGTAATGGTAGTATGGCAAGTTGAAAAATGGTGTGCAAGACACACATAAATTTTCAATCTGTCATATGATGTCACTACAATGAGGACTCTTTGCACCAGATTTGCATTTGCGATTGTGGTCTGTGAATCTATTTATAAGTAATGAGTATTTCTTTATTGTTCTTCATTTTTTGCTTGCATTTTGTTTGTATTGAAGCAGCTTAAAATGAGCATGAGCTACCGGGAGTTTCATTAAATATATGTATGTCGATTGTTGTGATAAGCCGAATTAAAACAAAATCGCATAGAGTGAGAATAAAGTCCCATATCGCAAATAATGCGAGTGGCAACTAACTAATAATGGGTAAACGTTACTTTTTTGTCTAAAGAACATGTTGTCTCAAAGATGATGATGCTCTGATAATGGAAATGTGATGCGTCCATTTCTACTGTAAAGTATTAAAATCCAATTACGAATGTAAAGATTGTATGTTACCCAAATAAATATAATAAACATTCATCATTCCATTAAGATTCATCGTAAAACAGGTTCGAATTTGCAAGAAAATGAGTAATAATGATGAATTATCAGTGCTTATTTTGCTTTGAACGCTAGTACCACCGGCAGGCAGTCTACAGTTTGTATTCGTAATTATTTGCAAAAAAATGCATAAAACATACTTGTTATTTGATGAAAACAACGACGACGTGGGGTGGTATCCTTGTAAATTGTTTATGGAAGTGCCTTTTAGAAACAAAAAAAACATTTACAAAAATCTTGTAATCGTCTTTTTATATTAGATTGGTGCTACTTTTATTCACCGATATTCAAAAGGTTCAGCATGGAATCTACTCTAACTTACCTTCCCTTGTATTGTGCCATTGCGCATTGCCAGAGTCTAGCATAAGCGACAGGAGAGACACAGTTGACAAGAAATGGCTAGAATCTCTGAAATTCTGATTAGGTAGATAGTTCAAAGATTGTGATCACAATGGAGTTTTCATAGATAGATGACCAAATGATTTAAATCCGTATCTGGGGTATAGTTAAAACTGATATTATTATTATTATTAGCTCAGTATATACTTCTACTATTTCTAAGTAACAAGGCCAACGCAACGAAACCGTTCAGTTCCAAAAAGGATTTTCATTGCTTGTTTTTTTAAGTTTGGGCTGGGCTCTACTTAAAGCTTTAAATATTAAAACGCTGTATTGACTGGAAAACATGATGATGTTGTATAAAAACAAGGTCGAATCGATCCAATTCCTGCGGATAATACTTGCTGCCTTTTTATCAAAATCATCTTCAAGAAAGGCATATTGAAGAAGAGAAAGTATTCAAAAACTGAACATATACGACGTATCTTGTCTATATCATCTAATTCGTTAACTAAATGCAAGGTTTCTACTCAAACATCGCATCCTTTACCACATAAATGAATAAATTAAGTAATGCGTTGATTCCGTTACAAAACATGAATGTCAAATGTTTTATAGCAACAATTTTTGTAGCTGGAGAAGGGTGAAGGGTGTAGTCAGTTTTAGGGTTGTGTTGAGGTAGTTGGAAAAGGTTTTCCGCAAATGTTCACACTATACGCGTGGAAGATAAAAGAAAATTGTCGATATATCGGATCAACTAATCGTAAGCTTTACTTGTTTATGCTTTAAAAACCTCCAGCAGTTAGTATATTTTTTGAAAGGTATCAAAAGTTTAAGCGACTTAAAGATGCATTATCATTGCATTAATCTTGTAATATTTACTAATTTCTATATATTTCATGTTATTTCCATTAGAAACTGTAACTCTTTAAAGCTTATTTTTCTCTGAGTTCTATTTGGTAAATTTGTCTAGCAAACAGCGAGAGCCTCAAAATTTCAATTTCAAATGAATTGATACTGTCAATGCAAATATTAACGCATATCCCATGTGCGGATTCCTACATGGCTAATCATGTTCAAAGCTGAAGAAAGAAAATAGCAAAAAAGTCATCTCATCAAAAGTACAAATGCATGTCCAAGAGTTAAAAGCCTGACCTCCGTGATCTTGAAAAAACGACAGCTACACGAGGGTACACACAGACAACAAACAGCAGAAATTCATATGTAAATCCTGGCCAGTAGTGGGTAGTTGTCCATTGTAACTAGCAGTATGCCAAACATTGTCAATTCATTATGTGTACATGGCTGATAGACAGATTTCGTTGTAGTTGTGGTAGAATCTCTAACGATATATTACACGATATGATGTTTTTGCATTGATACAATGTCACAAGTTCCTTTGTTGTAGTGGATTTGTATCTAAAGGTAAAAAATACGCTCACAGACACACACACATACACAGAGAATAAAAAAGCAATCCGTGATAATGACAACAACAGCGACGGTTACGACGACGACGAGCCTGATTCATTCTTTATGGGTGAAGATGTATATTATTATAAATACACTTTTTACAATACGCTCTTTTTATATTTAGATTACATATATATGCAAGTCCATTGTCAGAGGTGATACGGGAAGCATATCACATCATCATCATCATCACTATCGTCCGCATGTTTTAATACGAAAAAAGGTTTTTAAACAGAATGAGTGAGATGCAAAGGTGTGTATGTGGGCACCTGTTGTACTCTTTGATTGGTTTCCCCTGCGGATGGACTTGATGCATGAGAGAGCGAGTATGGTTTTTTCTCTTTGCGTTTGAGTCTTCTCTCTCGCCCTTTCGAGCTACGCTGGTGATCAAGCGCCCAGTGCTGTTTTGTTGCTGAACAGAAACGTACAAGCTTGACAAGAGATTACTCGACTACGTCTCTGCAAACAACAATACTTTGTTCCCTGTGCGTTCCCAGTAGTGAATATATCGGCATCATCATTATCATCATAAGGCACACAAAAATAAGCCAGTATTTTTATAATCGAAAAGTGGTGTTATCGTAAAAAAACGAAATAAAAAGACAAATATGATGATAAGTTTCCTTTGTAAATTAGAGGAGAAAAGAAAAATATTGCTCATTTTAGTAAAACTTTCCTGAAGAGGATTGTTTGTTTTAGGAGGTTAATTTGTTTTTGTAAAATTAGTTTTTAAAAGAAACGACGTATAAATAGGATGATTTCATGTGACTGCGTCGATTTTCTGATTATATTAGAATTCATTAATAAATTATTATTAAAATTAAAAACAGTTTTGATAGTTAGTCAAGTCATATACAAAAGGGAAAGACTCCATTATTGCCAATTTTGTAGATAAAAGTGTTTTATACCAACAACATACGTCCATTTTATCTTTGTGAATAAACTTATGTCGCTCAGACTGACATCATTTTCTGTTCCTAATTCCGTAATATTTCCAGTGCAAATGGTGATGCCAATTCGAACTGCTCAATATTCTACCTGCTTGCAAGTTACCATGACTGAGTATCCTGAAACGAATGTAAGTCCGTTTTTTTATTTTGAAATTATTTAGAGTAGAATCAATTTTACAACAATTTTCTCTTGAAATTGCTTTGCTTATTGTTTACTTATATCTTAAAAGTTCTAAAATGTATTAAATCTATATATTATGTCATTTGTCACCAATATTGACTTTGGTGGCTTACGAATTTATCAAGGGGAAATGATGACTTTTCTTATTAAAAATACAGTCGACACAAAAATTAAACTTTTCTCATTTTGGTAGCGGCTAATTTTCACAGACGCCAAATTCACTGCTTCACGGCAATTAAGTTCATTGGAAATAATTATAAGTTGTATTTTCTTGTTTTTCTTATTGAATTTCCTTTTTCTATTACTGTACATTATGTCCGTGATTCCGGCTAGCTAGTTATAGGTAGAAGAGCAAAAACAAAATACATATAAATACGTGTTTATTAGTAGGGAATACTGCAAGGTAGAACAGAAGAAGAGTTCAATTTCCGTGTAAATTATGTGTTTTGACAACTTATGTGCCAGAAATTAGAGTTAAGTCGCTATTAGTTCTTCTGTACACGCATATGATTATGATTGTTGAGATTTAGCTTTGTAATTAAAAATTATTATTCGATTCATGTCCCTGCTTTACCAGTAGAAATGACATTACGTGCTATTCAAACATTTTATTTCTCATGCGGTACAAATTTCATTTCCATTTTTAGACAATGTGGATAATTTCCTTTTGAACATATTTCTCATACCGAAATTTCTGTTTTGACCTTACGTTGCACTTAACAAGCAGCAAAAAAACTAAAAAAGGCCTCACTTTAGAAATTAGCTTTAATTAGCTTTTTGTATGTTGACTAAATTCTTGTATGCAAACAGTTTGTAATAATTTATATGCCAAATACTTTATACTTTTGGTATGGGAACGTGAATGTTAAAATTATTATTTTAAAATATTAATTTCTATTTGGTGGTAGAATGGTAACTTTTAGTAGTTTTCTATTGGAAAATAGCTTGTCAAACGTACTATTTAATGATACAGCAGTCAAAGGAATGAGTTTATTTTGTTGTCGTTTCCGGACAAGAATTTCACAAGAGGATATTTGTGTGTGTTGAAAGCTGGAGGAACCCTCCCTAAATGTCAATAAGCAAATAATTCAGTTTTGAGCGTCGTTATCTGTGTCATCATCATGCAGTGTAAGAAAACTCTCAAAACTTGGTATACTGCCATTTTAACTTTTCAGTGCAAAAAGAAAGTGGGCCTTGTAGATTATAGCATTTTACTTTTATCTGACTAAACATCCTTTTTAGACATTACATAGGATAAAGTAAAAAAATTAACGGTCCCATTTTCATTTTAACAAGTCTTGTATAGTAATGAGGTTTTCACCATTCCTATTTTGCTTTATGAAAAAAATCCTTTCGTTATCTCATCATTAAACTGAACATTACTGAGAATGTAATTGCAAAAAATCCATTGTTTTGTTTGTAAATTAAACAGATGTGGCAGGAAATAGAAAATGTCCTTCTCAATGAAGGAGGTCATGCTAACAACAACTCCAGTCGTTATGCGCATCCACACTCTACCCAACATCATCATAATCATCCGTGCCCCACTCCCGGTGGTGTTGCAAATGATCCACCATCATCTTTAGCTGCGGCAACAACTATCACCAATAGCAACAATGATACAACGAGCAGCTCCATTACGGAAGCTCAACATCATCACACGCATCATCAACTTTCCAACAGATCCACCAATATCTACAGTAATCACAGACAGCATGAGCATCATGAGCGACAAAATTCCCCTCCTTCTAACGCCAGCTCATCTGAAATAACTACCGGGCATCAGATTTCACCCGCCTCTTCATCATCATCTTCATCTTCAACATCCTCCTCCTCCTACACGAATCTGAGCTATAGCTACCCCACTTCTGGTGCAAGGCAAAGTGCATCATTAAATTCCGTCAGTAGTTACAAAAAACAGGAATCTCAAACAAGCAATAAGCTGAGTACGAATGAAACATGCAGCAGCAATAATAATAATAATAGTCGAAGTATTAATGGTATGCTTAAAACTACTGGTGAAAATTCAAATATTTTATGTAATAACAACAATAATAATAACAATAACAATACTACTGTTAAAGACTTAACTCGATCAATCAAACTAGAAGTTGATACGCCGGTAGACTACAATGGATTGTATAGTAACGTTGACTGTGGAAGTGTGTCACATGGGGACGATAATATTAGTGGTAATCCAGAAAATGAAAAGGAAAAACATTCATCGAACAAATCAACGAATAATACATCTTTAAACCGCCACGGTCATAACACAAGTCCCTACCGAGATGTGTATCTATCTTCAGGCGGAGCGGAGCACTTTGCCCCAATGAATTATGAGCGTCTCGGTAGCTTGAAACAAATGATGTTTGAATCAAAATCTGCAATAAATAGTGGAGCAAGTGGAAACGTTAGTGGTACAATCAGCAACAACAATAGTCTGGTTGGTGCTACTAGTGCTATTTGTTCAAGTGGTGGTTACACTGTCCCAATAATGGACACACATAGTATTTACTCTACAAACGTAGCGCGTGAAGGTACTGCAGGTGGACTTGGTAGTCTTAGAGACTTCAACAGTGGAAGCGGGCTATACAATGGGAATCACTTTCAGACTGCGTCACATTACACACATCCTCATCACCATCATCATTTGATGCATCCACCTCCCCCACCACAATGCCATTCTCAGTATTCCCCAAGTACCAGTCCGCAAGCTGGGATTGAGGGGAATGCATCTTGCTCGAACCCTATAGGAAATCCGACGTCTCCTTTCGGAGCACATTATGGTCAAGCACAATGTCAAAGTTTTTCTGGAAATGCTGTTTCTGGATCAACAGGAATATCATATGCTGCCGCACCAGTCAGTTGTTTGGATTACTCAAACAATCTGAACATCAATGTAAACTTGAATTTTCAAGGTGTGCAGAGCAATCTGTCGAGACTACATCATTACCATCAGCAGCATGTACCCCATCAACGTTCCAGCGGTGTTAGTGCCAGTAGACTAACTGGACATAGTGCCTCAACCTCCCCTGGTCCAAACCAAGGACATCATCATTACAGTTTTAAAGTTATGACACCTCCGTTGTCGCCACATATATTAAATGGACACGGCTCTGGAGGGGGGAGCAGCGGTAATAGCAGTTTCCTTAGTTCCTCCTCAACTTCTTCTAGCAGAATCCCACAGCCACACGGCCACCTTTCCCTCTCCTATGCAAATTACCATGGGAATCCATTGTCAACAACGTCAGGTTCCAGTCCATTGCAAAATGCCAGTCATCATAATCACAGTCACCATCATTCTTCTCATCAGTCTCTATCATCGTCTCAACTACCCCCTTCGTCACCACCTTCTTCGTCAACAGGAGCAACAGCAACAGGAAATCAACAATCAGCCCATACCCCAACGCTTAGTCATCTCCATATGAACATGAACTCACCATTATTTCAGATTCATCATCATTCCCAAACAAGCTTTCATCCTGCACATCACCACCACCACCACCATCACATGCATGATGGACTACAGCATGTCTCAAGTAGCCCCACCGGAGCAAGCTCTCTCTCGAGTGGTGCTGTCGCAGCAGCAGCAGTAGTTTCTGGTGTAGTAGCAGGGAACCCCAGTAATGCCGGTGGCCCTGTTCTCGCCACAAAACCAAAGAGAGGACGTCGTCGATGGGGAAGAAAGAAAGTGACAACGCATTCTTGTAGCTATGCTGGATGCACGAAAACATATACCAAGTCCTCTCATTTAAAGGCTCATCTGAGGACGCACACAGGTGAAAAACCATATCAGTGCACTTGGAAGGGATGTGGATGGAAATTTGCAAGAAGTGATGAACTAACCAGGCATTACAGAAAGCATACAGGGGATCGCCCCTTTCAATGTCGACTTTGTGAAAGAGCCTTCTCCAGGTCTGACCATTTGGCTCTGCACATGAAACGACATATTGCTGTATAAACTGAATTGAAAGTCTCTCCGGAATGGAGACTGGAAATTAAAGTCTTCGAAGCGTTCAGAGGAAGATACAACCCCAACTCCATTGTGTTTTTATCTCACATGAATGTTTATTGTAGAAAAAATTGTGTACATTAATGATAAATACGCACGTGTTTCAATATTTAGCCGTTTATCATTATAATATTAGTTGTTAATAGCTTGGTTATGTTTTTTAAATCATCATGAAATCCTATACTATCTCAAGTATCATATCACGAATCCAGTAAAATATATTTGTGTATAATTAAATGAAGATTTTGTAGAGGGAGACGATCTCAATTCCCAGTCCTTTTGATTGTAATCTATTGTACCAATTTTAGCTAAATTTGTGCAAAAAAATATGTTTAGAAACATCATTCTCCGTAACTAATTTATCAAGTATTATTATTTTCACTAAATATTTCGCTGACCAATATTTCAAGACGTTTTAATTTTTTAAAAATTTAATTCAACGTTTAATGCCATTTACCTATTTACTCTAAGTGTTGTGTACATGAATTTTATTGTACGTAGATTATTTGTAATTTGTATACCTGTATCCTATACATCATTCCTAATAATTCATTTCGCAGAAACGTTAGAGTTGAATTGAATGATAGTTAATGAATTACATACTATTATGGCGTACTTATTTAATATTTTCCACGAATGTCCAATGTTCGGATAATTGAATAAAAAATTATTTGATGTGTATTATCTCGTCATTTTTTTATTCGGTAGATTTTTGATAATTTCATTACTTACCTCTTCCTCATTTCATTAAAATTGTGTTTTTATGTTACACACAACGACACAACACAATTTTCTTGTATGCGGCCAGCTCTTCACCATTTCTCTGTCTCCCTCTTCTACTCTCCTTCTCGTGCCATTAATAGTGGCAGTGACAAAATGATTAGAGTTGCATGCAGCCTAATAAGTGCTCTTTTTGCTGGTAGCAAATAAAAGATAATATCGCGTGCTCACCTGATTAAACTCTGATGGAGTCATCAACTACTTCTTCATGCAGAACAAGTAGATACGGCCAAAAACTTTTACCTTGCATAAAGTGAATTGCCTTCAGTTCAGATAGATAGAAGAGCAGTTTTTTCTATTGCATAATTCATATCAATAAAGTTGGAGGCACCAATATCATATAAAATAATATATTGTACAAGTTGAAAATCAAGAAAAAAACACCACCACGCGACGTGATTATCACCGGAGCAATAACATCGACAGTCGTATGCTAGGAGTTGACTAAGTAAATATAATTATCAGATTGATTGGATCATTGATTATTTAAAAGACTAACAAACAACATACGGAAACGTGAATGAATGTAGCTGAATTTATGGTTGTACAGAACAGGCTGATAATATTTCATAGTAAAATGTTATGCTGAACATAAAGGTATAGTAAATGGTACAAAAACAAGCATGTTCATGTTACCACTTATCATATCATTGAATAAATCAGGAAGAAAATACAAAATAAAAGTTAGGATAATAAAATTACCTAGTCTTTGTTCGCACGTGAACCACATGCATGACATACCTACACTCATTTTTATTCCAGTTTTGTAGGATTGGTGACCATTCATTTATATTGTCCTCGGCAATATCAATTACGGCTCAATCATATAACTTTTTCAAATAAATGTTAAAAATCAAAATAATTGCAATTTATGTGTAAAAACAATTAGCAAAAACATTTCTTTCATTTTTCAGGTGACAACTGAATCTGATACGTCTTAACATGAATAGTGATTACATTTATTTATTTAATATATTTCTTAATACGTAAGTTTAAAACGCAGCAGTTTCTTGTGGCATAAAATACATGGTCAATGAGTAATTATTACCTGTATCGCAACAGTTATCAAAATTGCGTTATTGCAAAATTTTGGTAATATAACAAATTTATAATACATCGAATACAATCAAAGCTCGAAATAGTTGTTAATAATTACGAAAATGTTGACAGTTATAAGAAATTTACAGTTTTCAGAAGAAAGAGGTCTAACATGGTTTACGTAAGAATGAAATGTCGGGAAGAATAGAGAAAGCGTGATATTCAATATGATATACGCAGTACACATTCATTCTAAAACGAATAAGACTTTTGAAAGCGCATGTATGTTTCATATTCTGCACTGATGTCATGCAAACCTTGGAAACTTTCGGTAAACTGACCTTTAAATTCTTTCTGTTTGCTTCAAATTTTAATTTTTATAACTACATCAAAAATACAGTTAAATGCAGTAAATGCAACAAACTTTGAAAAAGAGTGATTAGCTCGCGATCACACAATATCTATATGATTACCTTAAAAGTGAAATGAATTGTGGTCTACAATGCAATCTATTGTATGTTATTTTAGTGTGTATGTTTATGTCTATGTTCACTAATGGAGTACCACAATTAAAGCTATTAGTCTTGCTTCATTTGAATAGCCTTTATATGGAATAACTGCATTGCATTCATCCATAGTAACCCTTTATCACCAACTCATTCTTCACCATTGCAATTCACGGTAATATTTTTCATATGGATTTATGAACTTGCTTCAAATTGTATACTTTCGACAGAAACACACACAGAAGAAGAATAAGGTCGAAAAGCCTTTTCTACTCAACAACATTCTTCATATAAAAAACATTATCCCTGAATGCATTCTTTCATTTTCGAGCGATTTTTACAACACTCTCTAAGAGTAAATATAACAGCAATAATAACATGCATTTTGCTTGCCTTGCCTGTGTACTTGCCCGTTTTTGTGCTCGTGCTATTTAGAATGGATAGCTAGGCAAATAATACAGTCGTTTTCAGCTCTTCTGCAAGGATGAGAAAAGGTTAAAAACGAAGAGAAAAATTACCATTTACTCGCAAGATTTTGGGTTAAATGCCAACCTGTTGTGATGATACATTTAAGAAAAAAGAAGAGCTCAACCTTATTCAACGACTCAGTTGGAAAACAGCTGGATTGTTGTTTTAAGAGAATTACTGACTACATGACGATTTTTATGATTGTGCTTCTCCGTCGTCATCCTCACGCTGTAAAAATTGTGCTCAGGCTACATTATTATCTCTGACCGATATATTTATTGCTTTCTCCACCCCAAGTCAAGCAAAGACAGAGAGAGATGATTCTCAAAGCATAATCGCATACTGGCTTTACTTACATTCCTCGTGACCAACAAACAATTCATGTGCATTCAAATTAGACTGTAAGTTTCTGCCTATTTAAGACTAAAAACTTACAATGACGAATGTTCACTAAAGAACCTTAAGAAAATGAGTAAAACGCTCTATAAAGCAGGTTTAGCCAAATACCTGTGTGATTAAAGAAGCAAGTTAAAATTTGGAGCATCCTTTTTCTCTTTTGTATCGCTTTTGTATTTTCATAATATATTCTATCTTACATCTACTTAATTTAGGGAAATAAGCAAAACAATAATGACGCTCATGCGCTAGACGAAATAATTTTGTTTTCTTATCAAGGCGCATTCCAAGGCAAATTTAACGTCTGAGGACGAGTAAGAATATAGGGTATTCATTGCATACTAACCAGTGGATTCTTTTTTTCCAGTTGGGCTAATGAATATTGAGCAAGTTTGCTCTCATTAATTAACACCCACGCGACTCATAAATCTGAGGAGAATGTAGCTTGTGAGAAATTCTGAATGAGCAGGAGGGAACCCCCATCTCCGACAGATCAATTATAAGCAACATGGTCGACAACAATTGTTTTATGAAAGGATGGTGAAAACTGAAGTGGCTGTGAGCAATTTTGTCGGAAGAAAAGGGAAAAAAACTTACTTAACATTTTTTTCAATTTAAGTTTGTTTCTTAAAAATACAGCAGCGGTCTAGAAGAGAATCAACTTGTTTTTCGTGGTATAACCATTTCTTATGCTTCGTACCGCAACCAAAAGTGGCTCAAAATGTTATTTAAAACCTAGTGGATTACGTGTGTGGAATGAATGTAACCAGAACATGCCTTTTAAATCTTGAAAATGTATTTAATAAAATGAGAAAAGATAGCTAAGTGCAATCTATAACGTTCATTATTTGATTTTTTCTACTTGATGACGACGATTATGAGCTTTGTAAGGTGATTGCCTCTTTTGAGCATCTGACAACAGTTTGATACAATTGTAATTGAGTGCCGCGAGGTAATCTGTTCTTTTGCACTTGTGTTTTGAATTGCTCGCAAATTCAACTTTTGCCTTTCGTTTGACGGTACAGCCATGGCATCCGCAAAGTATTAAAAAACTAAAATATGACGACGATAACAATGAAGAACCTTATACATTTGTTACATACTATGCACGAATGTG
>JAQFYG010002923.1:0-13491 GCA_034694325.1 Entomobrya corticalis
TGATCAAAAATTATCCTGCGGTTTTCCTAAATTAAAAACACCACACAAAACAAGATGACATACATAGAAATATCGACAATATATAAGATTAAAGATAAACTTCTGTGATATCCTCAGGATGAAGTTATGATAAAAATCATTTTCTTATGCAGTGTTGCAGTTGCCTGTTAAAATTGTACTGCCTTTTTATAATGCTGATAAAGTTACGGTCATCTTATCTCTGCTGCCTTTTGCTATTCCTACATGAACATCATCATCTCAGAAACGACAATGACAGCTTTCGATGCGAAAGTTCATCCTCGATACCATTTATCATTGGTCTGATGAGATGATGGCGATTTGACGAGTAAAAAGTGATCTCTACTGACCGCAGGAGATAAATCAAAGACAATTTTTGTTTTGAAAAAATAATGTGTAAATAGTTTAGTTGTATTCGTAGTAGGTACGCATTTGATATGGCGCATCACTCATCCAGTTCAAAAGACATACCTACACTGTTTTTATGACATTTTTTCACAATTATTATGTTTCTGCTATTATTTAAGGTACGCACATATACCTACTACTGCATCTACAACAAGTATGACTACTTATTTGGCTGACTGACTGACTGTGACTACTACCACGACGGCAGACAGACAAACAAAAAAGAAAAATTATGCATGAACTCTGACCCCGAAAAAACAAAATGGCATTTCTATTTTTTTCTGTATAGATATTACGTTTCGCTTCAGCACCATTATTGCTGCTGTTATTGTTTGACGTGGCGAAATTCGGCAGCACAACGTTGCAGCAAAGAAAATAATAAAAACATTCATTTCACAAAAGAAAAAATTGAAAGATTGCGTGTTTTCCTGTTTATAGGTATTTCAAATTTCAATAGGCATGAATACGAATAATTTAGAAAACTATGAGTGAGCTGTGGTCTTCCCCAGTTCACTACTTACTACTACCGTTTGACCCAAATTTATTAGTTTTCCTTTTACCGTTTACAAAATAAATAGATTTTAAAATTCATTGGTTTTCTTTTTTTCCCATTGTCTATGCGTGTCTGTGTATCCATAATATTGTCTTATCGACTATTAACAACTCAAAATAATGTTCGATGGAAGGAATGCGTACGAATGTTAATAATGTACCTTTCTGAATACATAATTTATTGACGTTTGAAACAATATGAAAAGCACATTTTTCAAACCAAAATTATTAAATAATGTTTTGTATTTTAAGTTCGTGAGTAGGTATATCATAAAATGCATGCATTTTTTGCGTCCATTTTGATATTATGTTTGTTGCAAAAGGAAAAGCCAGAAAAAAGCAATTTCCCTTGTACACTTCACATAATCAGTTAATACGCTTATTGACATCCATCAGCGCAGCAGAGCGCGCAGCGTCGTCATCCATCTGCTGTCTGTTGATTGTTTTGGATTGACTTTAGCTTGCCTAATACCTCGTTAGTTTTGACGTGGTCGTGTCGTGTCGCGTTCCTCATTTAAACGCATAAGCAACCAGTCACACATAAACTACCTCTCTAATCATTTTGATAACAGATTACTACTCCTGTTTTGCCACAAATAGTTTTTCACGCCGCCATCGGCCAAAAATAATGAGGAATACTTTGCTTTGTGTGATGCTCACACAATTAAATATTATTGTTGTATAGTTGGCTGCGGTAGTGTAGCAATTACAGTTATACTACCAATAGGTAGTAATCATATGCACAACAGCATATAAGGCATATTATTTGTATTCAAGTCTTACGAAAAGGCATACATCTGGTAATACATAATAAAATCAATGTTACGTACATCTACAAGAGGACTAACGAAAATTACCAAACCTACGGAGAGCTTTTGAAACCTGCATTAGACTTAGGTAAGTGCAGTAACGTTTTTGAAAACTTAATTTCAAAAGAGAACTTCCTTCAACAGCATACACCATTTTTCTCACCAGGTTCCTCATTCTTTTCATTATATTTATCCTCATTATTATCTTCCATCCTTATAACCCATCTTGGTATGCATTTTGTGTGTTATGTGGCCAAGGAACAGACAAGAAAAATTATGTAGTGCCATATTTTTTTGTCTTTTATTCATCTGTTTTGCAACATGCGTAATGACATGAGCAGCAATAGTAAAAAAGAAGTGGCAAGCAGAGGAGCCCACTACGTTAATAATGACGGGCAAAAAGACGGAACCTGTGTGCTGAAAGACGTTGAGTGGTTTTTATGATGAGGTTTGAAGAGTTACAGCAGCATCATTATATTATTTTTTTTTGCTAGAAGAAGAATAAAAAATCAACTCATTTTTTAAATGACAAGGGCCGCTTGTCAAAAATTGAGGTACATTATCGGGGAGAACCTTATAACAACTACCCACTAGGAATCAGGTAGTTTGGTATAACTTTTTGGTCTCTGCGTCATAAATGATGCCTCATTTTTGGTGAAAGAAAAAATACAAAGAAAGTTTTTTATATTATAGTTCTGTTCTGAGTACAATTATCGATCCAACAAACAAAAATGTGATGCTGCTGTCCGGTGTTTTGGCTTTGTTCAAATTTGTGTTGTTTTGTTTCTTTTCCTAGCAAAAATGCAATGGCTGTTGTCTCTAGAATTTTCTTATCACAAGCTGCCATAGAATAGTACAAGTCAAACGAGAAACACAAAATGATCACAGAAAAATTCTTTGGAGACACTTTCTGAATTGTTCTAGTTTTATTTCTTTCTCAAAGGGATTTGGAAATGGGTCTGACAATGAGAATTGTTGATGCGTTGACATAATCCTGATAAACATTCGCATTTCACATCTTTTATTCGTCACTCACAAAGCGACATACATGAATCATAAATATAAAAGTATGTTTTCTTTGTTAAATAATTCAGAGAGAACAGAAGTAAAACAAAACAATAAAATTTACGTTTTCTTTGGCGGGGTTTCTTTTTGTTTCAAGCTGTTTTGCAAGGCTGGATGATTACAAGAGCACCGGCTGTTGAGTGAAAGAGAACCTGATAGTGCCTTGTGCCCGCATTGCAGTGAAAAAATCACTCATTCGTCAAGTTCTCGATGGGCTTCTCAATCTTTCTGTCGGTCCTTTTCCATCACCCTTTCATTTTCTGATCTGCACAGATTGCCTTTTTTTGTATCCTCAATACATACATGGCGTATACATGGATACATAAATATGCCAAAATTACAAGGTAATGCGCCACTGGATACGAGAAAAATTCTCACATATCACGAATTTACGTGACCATATGTCGCAGAATATGGTAGTGCAACTGCCAAAGCCATCAGGAACTTTATTCTTTACTGTTTGTTGTACCTTGACTTAAATCAAGCCCACTTTCGCACTATTCTTTTGTTTGCATTCGCATAATGGATAGCTCTATCCCAGCCTACTCTATTTTCATGATCGCCGCTACTGTTGTCTCCGCGTCATATAAAAAATGAACAACAAACAAAGTATGGTTGCAATTCAATATCTTGTTACAAATGTAATGGATATTGCTGTTACTGATAGTGCTGATATATACTGTTTTCAGACAGAAAACAAAGAGTTTTCTGTTGTCAGAAACAGAAGATCAAAAAACCTGTAAGAAGACTGGAGAAAAGCTGTAAGAAGACTTTACATTGCATTGCATGTCTGCTGTACTACCATCGGTGTTCTTTTTCCAGCAAAGTGAAAACAAAATTATAATGGTTTCTTAAAACAATAAGAAGAGATCAAAGAGACCAACTGGATAAAAACGATAGTTCAAAGAAATGAAAGCCTAGGAGAAACCATTATTACAATAAATTGATTTTACATACATTTGGAGTTTGGAGGTTCTTTTATTCATTACTACAAACTTTGGCTTTAATACTAAAATAAAAGGATTCTCATCGACTAAACTGTGAGTTTAACTTTCATGTGAAAAAACTTAAACTTTAGCAAATTCAATATGCAATAGCAACACACAAAATATATAAACGCTACTCTATAATTTGATTGTTGTCCTAATGGTAGTTAAGAATGGCGTCTATCTTACAAGGTACATAAATCATATTTCACTTTGTGATACATTTTCCAAATCATTATGAAAAATATACTGCTCAAAATTACTTGCATTTCATTATGCCATAATTTTAATCTAGAGCACAGATCCACTCACGCACGCGGCCGGCAGACACGCAGATTAACACCACTATTCCATTCATCATTCATCATTAAAGATTATACATTATGTAGTTGCATATTATCATGCATAATATTTTATTTTAAAGTATATCATAGTTTATTGCTGCTCACGCTTCATGTTTCTTCATTCACGAAAAATTCACAGTGCAAAATGCAAGACTTGCATTGACTAACTCAAGATTAAACCCAGTAATAATGATGATAAATGCCACTGTTGATCGTGTCAAGCAAAAAACAGATCAGCAATACACCAAGAGAGAAAAATTGCACCCTCAATTACTACAACAATTCATAACAATGAGAATTGGATAAAAAATTCAAAATGTTATTATAATTTTATACCTACATGCTATCTTTGCACAACAATAAAAAGTTGCAAAGAAGTGGCAGCCGTGTTCACCAGCAATATAATATGCCTATGTAAACGTAAAGTCAGCAGTAAATTAAATAAGGCCTTATTTTAGACCAGACAAATCTGAACGAGAGACGAGACCACCAACATGAATAATTCTCAGAAGGGATATATTACGTTGATCCATTGGCTTCCTTTGATATAGTATTCTTAACATACATGTATCTACTATTTAACAAACTCTGAGCAATGTAATCAGAGGTAAACATTAAAAATTGGATTCCAACTGAGGAACATCGTCTTCAAGTAAATCTATTTTTTATTTAGTAAGCGTGAGTAACGCACGATTTTATTTTGCAGAAAGAGCACATACCTACATCTACAGTGCTCTGCTCTTTATTACAGAAATCATTTATAATGTTAATATAATTGTGCATTACCTGCGAATCATGATGATGCCAACTGGTGGTGCTGACAGATGATTAAATTTATTATTATTACTTGGCTCAAGTAGTGTGATGCATGGTTAGTTATTTTTATCATACCGTTTCATTCGCAAATTATACCACCAAAATGTAGTCAAAAGACCACCAGGACCAGACCACCAGCGAGTGTAAGTACCACTTTGTGGCTTCCTGAACAGCGGAGAAAGAAATTAGATGTGTAAGCAGTGAACTTTAGATTTGAATTACATTGCTACTAAATACACATGTGTAATACTAAATGTAATAATTTCAGTGCTTTACTACCGAGTAAAGGTCACCTGGGTATAAACTTTGGACAATACATTTACATACATGGATATTTAAATTCCGGGAGAGTTTCAATAAAAATAACTATAAAATATTTGACAATTCAAGTCATGTCAAGAAGTAGTGGCTTGTAGGAAGTCGTGCATCTTTTTTCAAAATGCTTTGAATGGGGTAATAACAAATTGGAATGGTTTACTTTTCAGTTATCCTGTGAATATATTATGTCTTCCGTCTTGTTCTGGGGTCACTAATGATAATGGTAAACCATATTTACCATGCACCCATCATCCATCTGTACAATATTATTATCAACTATTATTATTTTTGAGTTCAAAAGCGTCATTAACTCGCAATTGGTAATTGGCATTTTCACTGGCTTTTAGTCGTAACCAGAAAAAATACCGAAGAAAAAAGAAGCTTAAAAGAATAAAAATGCGTGCATGAATTTGCCCTTTCACCTTTTCATTATGATTTCCCACTGTGGCTTTCATTAACTCTCCTATCAATGGCTATCATTAAACTTGTAAATCAAACAAATAGGTTTAACCAGTTTATTGAAAAGATAGTACAGAAGTATGGTACAAATGTAGTCATGCATTGCCTAGGGAGAAGGACAGCATCGACGGACTCAGACGGCTCTTTTCAGACTGGCACTACAAAATCACGAAAGTAGCACTTATTTACTGACTTCATAACAAATTGCTTTTTCATGGCTCTCATTTCAAATCAGTACGCAATTTTTATGACTTTGCCTTTGCAAGAGAGAATAATATATATAGTATATAGTATCACATGGCCATAATGGGACTTTTCTTTATTGTTTTCCCTTTGGAAGCGTATTACCCGAGAAAAACGCAGTCACTGACGAAAGAAGGTTGAACTTCTGATTCAAATACTGCCATTCTATCACCACGATCGCCATCATCCTTGCATCCATGTCAAAAGAACGACACAAAAGTAACATTCACTCACTCACCCGTTCATCTTCTGAATTTTATGACCTACATCTACACACATCATCAGAGAAAGAAGAGAAAAACTGCCAAAATATTTTGAAAAATGAATAAATATCCCTTTTCCCATAATACATATATAAAGATCCTAAAACTACTATTATCCGTATACAACAACTATCAATATAGAATATAATGAATTTTAAATGTGTATTGTAAATACGTACTTAAACTGCATTGCATATTATCATGCATACAATTTGGTTTTGATCTCCTCAAACAATAAAAAATGCGAATTCGGTCTCTTCTGGCTATGATTATGTTGATGATCATTATTATTATTATTATTGCTGCCAGTGCCACGATATGGAACACCTTTGTGTAATGTAGATCCATGCCTCTTCTATGCTCGCTTTATGGCTTGTTGATCTCTATTTGATATTGTTTCTTTTCTTTTTTGCCAACCAACAACAAGAACAATATAACAACGACGACGACGGTAATGACCACCTTGGAGCGCATAAAGACCAAAGGGCAACATCATGCAATCATTCAATCGCATCAGTTAAATTTTGAATATGTGATTTTTGACAGCTTCAGCAGCAAACCAACCATTGCGGAATTCTTTTTCATTCATTCATTTCAACGCAAAATAAAAACCTGATAAAGGTGATGACGACGAGGACGATGATGATGATAGTATGCACATTTGTGAATTCCTCCGTGTAAACAATGAACAATATTGACTAATGCTCAATGAATGACTGACTACATAAAAATATTTCCCATATCACATCAACATCGTCACGATGATCATTCCCTGTGTATCGTCATCATTAAGCCTGTAATAATGTTCATAATATAATATCTTTCTCTGTCTCTCTCTTGCTATACGGATGTCATTATGATGCACGACCGTCACGACACGAGCTTGTAAAGAAGAAAGAGATTTTTTCTTCTGTTTGACTGTGACTGAGTAGTATGCGGACTTTTGAATACATTTGAAAAATTCAGGTAAAAATGAGTGAATTCGGGAGAAGGGCATCATCAAAGTAACAACACCACAAAGAAAAAAACAGCGAGGGATTAAGAGAAGAAAAGAAAGGTGCAATAATAAGTTCCAATAAAATTTTTACTTATAACTCGCTACTTCTCTCGCTTTGTTCACTGTGGCACGGCTTCTTTTTTTCCTGAATAAAAAAAGCCGTTGTTGTTGGTGAAAACCCGAATCATGTGTTTTGAATAATGGGCATGCATGCATAATGAAATACAAATGTGAGTAATCCATTACATTATGCACAATATAACTCTCAAAAGCGTCAACAGCACAATCGCCAAACTACTAAATCTCCTCTCAAAATTCTTGCGTACTATACTCTGAAGATTTCATTATCAACTGACGATAAGAGAAGATGGAAAGACAAAAAGAGAAGAAAAAACCGTATTACAATGTACGTACTCTACTGGTTAGTCAGGATCATGAAGTGAGATTACTACATGATGATAGGGAAAAAATGTGTGTAAGCAAAAATAAATACCTGTATGCATTTCGCGATAATGGCAAAGAAAAGTAGTGTGTTGTTCAGAGTAAATAATGTACGTATATAGCAAAAAATCTCGAGTAGTAGGAGTATAGGTAGTAGTTTGTTTGTGAGTAATACATACATAAAATACGAATTTTAAAAGTGGGATGCCGTTAGATTATCAATTTTTTGTATAAAAATATGTTGGTTGGCGAAGAGAAATATAAGAATTATCTTTAAGTAAGTAGTAATCTTTCTTTTAATGTTGGATGTGCAGCAGGTGATCATTCATTCGCATTCACACTAGTTCACACAGCAAAAAAGCACTTGTTGGGAGTCGGATTTGACCATTATCATCTTCATCATCTGTTCCTCGTCGCACTATCACGCTCATTGTTTCTTCACCTCCCCAATTTTATTTCACTCCTTTTTATTCCAGTAACATACAAAATAATAAAAAGTTGCAGGTGAGCTGGTTGATGGTGGTGGTACGGTGGCGTGGTGTGATAATAAATAATAAAAAAGTATGTAGAGATAGATAAGTTTGGGATGAATCTGCAAAAATATATGGATGCTTACATGCATATAAACAGATAATGTGAGGGAGAGAAGTTCAATGTGACCATCAATCTTATTTTGAATGGATGGAGAAAAGACGGGATTTTTATTCTACTTGTTGTGCGAATGATTAATATTGATGTTTGATATCTTCTATGATTTTATTACGTATTTATGTATTATACGATCCATGCGTGAATGGACTTTTCTATTATCCATTTTTCCCAATCTGTTATTTCACAAAAAGGATTCTTCTTTGTACGCATGATTTTTTTTCTTTTTGTTATGATGTCGATAATTTTGACAGTTTCAGCCACTTATGGTGGTATGGCGTGTCGCTGTCATTTTTAATACATGAGTCAAATTTATATGCGGATGGATTAAAAAAGATGATAGTATTGATATATTGTTTACATTATTTAGAAAAGGATGTTGCCGGAAATAGAATATACATAATAATTTCAAAAACAGTTAAACCCATAAATTGTAACAATCACAGTGCAACTATAATCTGCAATTTGCTCACTTCGATAAACCAAACCTACTCAATTATCAGCATGACTGCATTTCCCGGTAAAAGAAAAATATTATTTTACCATATAAAATACGTCACCACCAGCACCACCACCGCAATTATAGGAGTCAGCCACCGATAAAAATGTCTCATGGCCCATGAATAAACCTAATTTTGCATGCTTTCCGTCACAATGAAAAACATACTGTAAAAATATTGTACTTACTTACAAATCTGTCTAGATACAATATGTGATATGTCTACAATGTGCTTTTCATCTAATTCTTCTCGCCAGCCACAATATACCACCAAAAACGTCCTTTTCCTACTTACATTATTGCGAGTCTTAATCATCATCATCACCGCATCCATTTCCTTACCAAAATGGAGAGAAGGTGGCAGTAATAATTTATTCACAGAGATAATTATCAACTTACCCGAGTATGTACATTTCCTTTTTAAAAAATCAGACAAATACTTGGTACTCACTCGGGCATTTGCATTTTTTGTTTAGGAAAATGCATAAAGTATCTCTTTTTTCTCTCTGTTGTGATGTTAAATGACTCTTTTTTCTCCTTTATTCTTTAAATGTATCGTATGAGGATGAACACTAAAGCACTACTTTTTGAACATGTCAGCTCATCCATGATCATCATTACATATTATACTTTGATGATGATGATAATAACAATAATGTATTCATTCCTCTCTCACACTCGGTGTGGTAATAATAAAGATGCTGTTTGTCTCTTTTCTGCCTTTTTAATACAGTACCTGTGCACGAAGGATGATGCACCTTTTACAGTTTTTTTTACTTCCGTGATGTCAGCGTAGGTAAGTAGTAAATAAATAAAGCCTTTTAAAAGACATCTCTATCTCATCCCCTTTTTCCTGCTGCACTTAATATATAAACAAATTTCTGTCTCTCTTGTGCTCAGTTTTGTGCCTTGCGAAGTCAAAAGTGATATAATAGCGGCGTTGGCTATGCATTCATTTATTATATAATACTCTCTTCACTTTAAATTTTCTCATAAGTCACCGCATCGCCATCATTTAGCTGTTCGTAGAGTACTTCTCCGTCATTATATTATACCTTTTTACAAAACTTATTCACTTTTGCATATGCGCGCAACTTTTTATTATTCTTCTTTCCTACGTCGTCGCCGGTCTTTATGTCTTTATAAAAGGAATCCTTTTTTCCACTTCTTGAACCAACTGTTAAAAAGTTCTATAGCGTGCACTTACACAGTACTGTGCCATCAAAAACCCTAATTAAGTGATTTGTCAAAAAAGAAGAACGAACTATCGTCAGAAAACTTTCAGAGATCTTTTTGAGTCTCACTTTGAGTAAGCGCTCATCAACGTCATCGTCTTCGTTGGTAAAGAAGTAGCGGAAAGGATTGAATTTTTTAAAAAATTGAAAAGACCATTTCTTTATCTTCAACTTCAACAGCCACAAAAGATTAGCTGACTATTTTTTTGTTATGCATGCAATGCAGATCATCATCGTCATCATTATTATTATTATTGCCCACATTATCTATTTATTATGTTAGTGTCTCTATCCATCCATACACCTGCGAAGATGATGAATACACTCACAAAAAAGGATGACGCCTTCCCGTAACTAATCCCGTTGTTTCTTTTTGGTCAAACACCAGACAGGAGGAGAAAGAAGCAAAAAAGACAAAATAATACTACTACTGACGACGCTTCGATAATGATATTATGCAAAATAAAAGTGCGAGAAGAGATGTAGTAAATAGAAGATGCATAATAATAACGATTACATTATGCGAAGGAGGATGAAGATAGTGATGAAGAACACGAAGAGTAAAAAACCATGATAGGCTGAGTACACGCACTCTCTTCCTACTTGTCTGCAATTTTTTTCTCTCTCAAATTTCAAGTTCACCATAAATTTTCCAAATATTATTGCTTTTACCAGTGAATTTGAACTACCACCAAAATGTACTAAATGACTAAATACGTAGCATATTGCATTGCATGTAAGCATAAATTTAAAAGAAATGAATTCACTGCTGCTATTATTCACTCCCACTCCTCCATATAATATCTTATGAATCTGCCATCATGGACAGAAAGAAATCTTCCTTCATTTTTTGTTGAGTTTACGATGCATATGTTGCGTTAGAGTTTGTATTCATGAAATGACCAAGCTTGTTTGTGGTAATAATGTAGAGCTGATTGTTGACGTTTTTATGTTACAGATCACTGTGTTTCATTCATATTATCAGCCTCCTCTCATACTTCTTGCCGACGCATGCTAACTGCTAATCATCTTTTTAGAGAAAGAATATTATAAAAGTTCAATAACAGGCGAATTCACAGGTGGACAGGTGCGTGGTGGTGGTATAAAGTAAAACATGGACACATGGGATGACCGGTGTGGAAGGAAACAAGACCAAAGATGATAGAAGGAAATGGGGCTGGCTGATGTAATAAGTGCATTGGCCAATTACCTGATATAGTAACGAATAATAATAATAATATGCAAAATGATTGTAGAAAAATAAAATGGTCAAGTTGATGGTCAATTTCTATTGTGCCTCGAGTTGAGAATTGAGAGCATTTTGCTCCATTAAATATGGGTATCAGAGGGATGATCGCCATCATGATATGTGTACGCATGTCATATGGCAAATAAAATACACCCGGTTATTACGTGTTCAAAGTGTTTTCTTTACAAAATGTGTCATGTTTCTTGTATGCTCGACTCACGCAAAAACATGGTCTCAAAAAATAACATCTTCTGCATCTACAACTCCTCATCATTGTTGTTGTTCTTGTTATTGTCATCATACATAATGCATTAAAATTGACGATGCTGACAACCAAGCTATAGTAAACAGGTGAAGGATGATTAAAATTATGCGAAAAAATCGAAATCACACCACACAAAAACACTCGTGAAAAGGGTTTAGCCAGGTTTGATTAAACCTCTGGTTGTATTCAGATGTTGTGCTGCTCCTAGCTGCAGGAAATATTTTACGTTTAGTAAAAAAATCCTTCGGGCCTATCAGTTTCGTTGAATGAATCGGCAATTGCAATGCCAATGTCGCAAAACGACGATCATTCTCACCAACCAAACCTTAAACGGAACAAGTATTAGTACACATGATAATAATCTCTACATTATTTTGTAACTTGGTTGTAATACTAATAGCAGAGATGCATAGATGAGATATAAAGTAAAATTTTATTTCAAAGAAAATAATGAATAGAGAATTATACAACTTTCTTAATCCCTTATTATTGCATTGAACAAATTTTCTTTCTTGAATAAAAAATTGCCTTCTTCCTTTTCTCTGCAGCTATCTGCAATGAAAAACTGCTGCTTTTTTGCTTCTTTCTTTGGCTGATTTAATCCGTCTGTCCCGTTTTAAACAATATGCTGATGATTATGATGATTATGACGATGCTAACAACCTCTTCGTTCCTATTCTATTGAATTCATGCATTTATAATCCAATATCATCAAAATATAAAAAAATGTTGGCTAAACCGCTTAAGTCCTAGTCCTAGTTGTTACAATATGCGATGAAGACGATGAAGTATTATTATCATACCTTAAAACACAATGCAAAAAAACATAGACTCAAATATTGCATACAACAGCAACACTTATACCATTACACCACCATCTTCAACCCTCCTGCCTCCTACGCCTTATCATCGTTTTTAAAACTCATCATCCTCATACATTTCACAATTTTCTCCACCCACTTTCGAGCCATAAAATCTCCAAAGTCCAATATAAAATGGTAAACAAAATGGTCAGATATATACAGAGTATAAAAATTTATATGCTATGCTTACATTACATTAAACCAAAAGATAGAGTCATGCATATCATAATAGGCTGCTTGTTGTTGAATTAAACACTTTAGCACCTTTTTGCAACAATAATCATCCTTCATATCAGTACAGCAGAGAGGATGATTGAGTTTGGCCAGGTAAAAGAAGAAGAGTAAAATGGCCATATAGCAGTGATTTAAAAAATAAAAAGTCGAGTCCAATAAAGAAGGATAAGAGAAAGGTCTCTAGTCTCTCATCTCTAGTTTTAATCCTTTAAACACGGAATAGCAATTTTAAAATGTGTTTGTTATTACCATCAAGGAATGCCATGTCATAATAGTTTAAATCGCAGCAGTAACACTTATGCAGTTAATGTACACATAATAACAAGGATGAAAGGCTAAATAGAAAGAATATTATGCGTGGTTGTGTGGTGTGGAGGGACAATGACTGGTGGTCCCTGGTGACTTGTTGGATGCATCTCGTCGTCAATATAAGTTTGCACTTGCTAAACTATTACAATATGTGTGTGCCTAATACATATTACGATAATGAATGATTCATCATTATCATCCCCAAGTTGATATTATGTAGATTATGAAGATGCATTTCACGCCAACTTCTTGTTAACTACTTTTGTTCTACACATGTTCTCTTCATTTCATCTTCATCTTGTTTGCTATCAGGAAAATAATATATGCGCTTTTAGGATTAAATAGAGTGTAGGTATGCAGGCACTCGCATATTATTGTTATTACGGAGCCATTCCATTTATTAAGTGCCAGGTACTGGTACTTTATAATAATACATGGTGGGAGCAAAAATGTCTGTCTGTCCGTCCGTC
>JAQFYG010002924.1:0-13487 GCA_034694325.1 Entomobrya corticalis
AAAAAAATCATCACATCACAAGGAATAATACCAAAATAAGAAGATAGAGTTACCAATAAAAATTCTTTGAAATATTTCCCCCTCCAATTTAATGGCTTCTTTAGATATATACTTTCCCTTCCCAAATAAAATCTCTCGTGTTACATGATAATAATATGTATTCTATTTATAACTGTCTACCTCACAAAATAAAACATCTAGAATGTTCTCTCAAATGTGCATTATTATTAGTATTTTCAAAGGAAAAAACCTGTCATATTTGCCATATTTTCTACCACTTTTCCCCGAAAAGTATGATATTACTACACAAGAAAATGAGCAACTAGTTAAAAGGAAAAAGACGTAATATTCTCCAAAAAAAGTATCTATATTATCATCCGACCAGTAAGAAAGAACTAGAGAGAAAATCTCCATGCATTTATAAAGATGAGTTCAAGTTGTTGGCAGATTGCCCAAAAGAATAACATGAAGAAAGGGAAAAAGAAAGAAAGAGAAGAGAGAACAGCATAAAATAACATATGGAGAATAAGAGAAAGTATGCGAGAGAGAAAGCGAGAGACGGAAAAAGGAGAGAGAAAGTAAAAGAAAACTAATGAGATGATAGTCGGACCTTTGGGACGACTCGCAACAGGCAGAAAAGTTTCAACAGTTTCTTCTCCACCTCGTTATCTCCTACTTTCTCTCTTTCACGCACATACTCAAATGCATAGAGAGAGAGAAGAAATTTTAGTAATGGAAAATGGAAGTAATAACAATAATAACAAATATACATTACCATTACACACCGCACACCACTACCACACTACTAGAAAACCACTCCTTTTCTAAATCCTAATCTGCAATAATAGCTTGAAAAAAAGAAAACGATCTAATATGGTGGTAGTCTAGTCTTGCCGGCACTTTCTCCTTTGAAGATATCCATATTATCATTTTTTGTATTTTTATATACACCTGTTTTTATGTCTATTCAAAAAAAAAGACCTGTTCATTTCTATATAAAACTAACAAAACCTATTATTAAGTGCCATTTATAATGATACTTTCTGAGAATACGTGATACGGGACTAAAATGTCTGTCCGTTTGTCCGTCAGTGTGTCACGTGGTTATAAGAAAGACAATGATTTAGGGTTCCATTGTTCACTCCCCAAGGTGTCAGGGGTCAAAGGTCAACATTTTGAACAAAGCAACATATAATATCAAGTGACATATCAATCGAACGCAAATTAATAGGAAAACATTGAACAATGATTATTATTTACCTAACTTATATATCCCGGGGGTAAAGAGCAATAATTGGCACTTATTTCCATCAGGATTTACCTGACTTATTATTATTATTATTCTGTCTTTAGTTTTAGTTCACAAATCCTATATATAAAAATTTTCTAATATGCATAGATTTTTTTTAGAGGAAAATGGCACTGCTCTTTATAAACTTCAAAAACAGGCGAGTACAAAGGCTCTTAATTTCGAAATCTTTCACCGCCAAAGGCACAAAATAAAACTTTTTAGTGTTTATAATAGTTCATAAGGTTCATAAATAAATAAAGTATGGTATTTGCCGAGAGCTCTTCATTCCTTTTCCTTTCCTGGAACTAGACTAAATTTTGTCAAGTTCCGTTTTCCAGGAAAAATATACTCCACTTTCTCTCTCTCTCTCCCACACACTCACACAACAACATCAACAAAAAAAATATTCATTCTATATAAAACCGTTATAGTTTATAAAACTGTTCTTGTTTGGTAGTTTGCTGGTAGTACAGAAGTCGTCTTCTTCGTCTCGTCGTCGTCATTCTCGTCGACGAGAATGAAGAGGAGACTGTTATGTAATGTAATCCATTTACACTTTAGGGACCATACTGCGTTCAGCTGTAAAATGTGTTTTTCCTCCTTTTCCTCCATTCTCCTTTTACGATTCCTCCCAACCAACCAACTCCACTTACTTTACACACTACAGCTAATATTCATATCCATCCACAACAAGCTTTCTCCTTATTTTCCAAAATATCTACCTGACGGTTAGGAAAAACGAGTATTTTGGTTTATTACATATTATATTTCCATCTACACAGATTTTCCTTCCTGTATTTTATATATTTATAATGATAATAAAAAATTTCACACATTCCTCTACAGCTCCGGACTCTGGATCATGTTTCTTTTTTTTGCCGTAGTAAAATAATAATAATAATAACTGATGGGACGTTCGTAAATAGTAATAATATTTATGATCCCTTTCCTTTCAGACTTTATTTTCTCAAATTTCCCATCAACACCGCACCGTATGGTCTCAATCTCATATTATATCGCATAATAAAATCTTTTTTGAATATTAAACTATGCTACATTGCTCCTTTTAATGGACAAGATAAAGATGTATTCATTTCTTTTTTTAGTTATTTTCCTTTATACCATCAAATGTGTGGGTAGTGACTAGTGGATATAAATAATAATAGCAGTATCATGTTTTTCTCGTACTGTTCATGGAACTGTATCTTTCATCAGAAAGTGCTGGCTCTCATTAGAAAGTAAGATCTGAAAATAAGCTGAGATTTCAGCTCAAAACAACCCCTTATCTAATTTATGCAAATCACTCTGCCAAGAAATGTTGAGTACCTTCAGATGAAAGTTTTGATTCCATCAACTGTACTAATTTCTTTCACCGTCTCCCTATTCTATATATCCATCACACTGTGATACACACACATGCACCGTTAAATAAACCGTTTCATGTCCTTCATCTCCGAATCTGAATCAGAGCTGAACATAGAAAAGCATTATTAGTACTGTCGGAATACATGTATTCACATCACTTTTCATGTGATCCCTTTCCTTCCCATACATTTCCCATTTTCCCTTGTTTTTTAACAGCTGGATATGGACTATGGACTATGGAGCAAGATCATGTTTTCCATCTTGCATGACACGAATCTTGCGAATATTTTTTTATATATATTTAGCATGCCGTCAGCCTATCCTTTTTTCTCACGGTTGCTTTCTCTCTCGTTCTCGTTGTTTACCATTTTTATGTCCTTTTTTTTCCTACTTTACAGCACATAAATAACTATTTATATCTTGATGTATCCCTGTATATTATGGATAGAAAACAAGAAGGAAAATTTCTTTCTAGATCTCGTATCTCGTTAACGACATCATCATCTGCTGCTCTCTTTTACACAACAGCAGAGAGTTTTGTTGTCGTTTTGACCGATAAAAAGCATGCTTTCTCTCCTCCTCTCCGGTGAAAGCAAAGTATTCAGATCAGGTTTTACGCTCTCGTTTTTTAAAAGCTCTTGTTTGATATTTTTTTATGACCGGCTATAAACATGAGAAAATTACAGTTTTTTTTGAAAGCACATGTCCCTGTGCAAAATCTGGCTAATTGATCGTTTTTTTAAAAGAAACCCGTTAAATATTTTTTATTACTTGCCATTTCCTCGAAAGAAAATGAACACATGTTTATAGCACATTTAGGACTTAATTGCTTAAAAATAATAATAAAATCTTACCGCTTTTAAAGCGGCCAATCTGTCCTTTGTCATCTTGAAGGATGATAAGTTTGAATTGTTGTAATCTTGAAAGGCTCAACAAACAATTTGAAGAATAGGTAGTATGATTGATTGATTGATTGATTGTTTCACAGACACATAAACACACACCTACACTTTAAATTTAAAAGAAAAAACTTTGGAGAATCACAGCCACACTAACTCACAAACACTTTCTCAAAAAGTCTCAAATTCTCAAAAAAGTTGATTTTTAAAAAACAAACAAGTCTATAATTTGTTAAGTGCTTGTGTTCTTTGATTAATCGAGTGCATTTTTGGTTAATTGATTGTAAATTTTGTTGACACCCTGGTAGAGCCATTTAAGTATCTCTCTTTACCCTCCAGTCATTAAATATACATAATTTTTTTTGTAGAGTTATATGAAATAACAGACTTTTCTTGGTAATACCGTAGTAGTTGTTGGTTGAATTGTTAGTAAATTGTTTGGTTAGTAATTACAATTACTTTTTGTTTCCCATTTTAATTTTGTTTTTTTTTGGAAATCTGATTATCTTGGGTTCCAATTTAGCACAGAAAAAGGGTAAATTAGTGGGTTAATACTAATATAGCAGTCATTTTTGTTTAAGTTTTTCCAGATAAATTTACATTAAAATATCAGTCTAGAAGCTTCCCTGTTGTTTTGAAATCACACTCACATTAGTAATTCATTAAATATTTTACATAATTTTTAGTAGGGATATGCCACGCTGATTGATTGTTTTGATTGTTTAGACCTCCGACTTCCCATTCCCTGTTTCTGTCTGTGCATCATATTGTTTCTCAAGAAATTATCATAATTATCCGTTAAAATCCAATTACGTCTCCAAAACTATTTTTTCCTTTGTATTCTCAACAACAAAACGATAACCTACGGCACCACATTACGCCTCAATCCCATCTAAAAAAACCAATAACAGCTCCACACACTTTATATAATAGTCTATCCACCAAAAAAAAACTTTTTCCGTTACAGTTCCTCCAACCTCCAACAACGGCTCTCTCCACCAACATGAACAACAAGTTGAAAGTCAGTACAGCATTAATAATGGCACTGTTCTATATATTTTTTTTCTCTCTTCTCCTCTCCTGTCTCGCCATTCATTCATCTGTTGATTCCATCCAGCCAGAAGGAGAACAAGAGCAAAAAACCCAACGACTTGGAGAAGACTGGAGACCCAACACCGTACACATTCAATTTCAAGATTCAATTTCTCAAAAAAAATATATTATAAGAAACTGTTCAAGTGAGAAACAAAGGAAAAAAATATATATATCAAGTGCAGTAGTTTTATTTTTATTTGCAAATCTACAAACTACTACAAAGAGTACACATATTTGTTGGACAAAAAACTCAATAAAAATATATAACAATCAGGTCGTCTCCTCCAGCATCATCTAAAGCAACACATCCTCATTTTATACTTTATCAACAGGCATATCGGCATCATCTCCGGCATCCACATCACCATCTCATCATCATCTCATATAGCTTTTCAACAATTGCTTATATTTCTTTCTTTTACTTTTTTCTTCCGTGTTCAGTGGTCGGTCACAAGAATATCAAATCAAGTAAAAAGAGAAGAAGAGCATCTCTCACAATTTGAAGGAAAAAAACGGGAGAAAATGTGATTACTTTAAAGTATACTTCTTGCACAGACAGAAACACTCACTCACATCACACAACACACACCCGAGAGAACACAGAAGAAAATCCTTTTATTATTGTTATTTTCTCTCTCAAGAAAATAAAATAAAGAAAGTTTAAAAGTCACAGAGCCAAAGAGTCTAAAGATTTTTCTTCTCAGTTTTTTTTATTCTTGCAAAAAAAAAGAAAGACAGAGAGCTGATGTGCCAAAATTGGCAGTTCTTTTTTTCCTAGTCTTTTCTCTCAATCTTTTTCCTTCTCACTTTAATATCTCTCTACAACAAGAAGAAAGACAAAAAAAAATCTATAAAATAAAATAAAAACTGCACTTTCAGCCGAATAGAAAGATCGCTCTTGTCCAAGTCCAAGTATACTGATCACATATAAATAATAGACGATCAGACAACGAGACACATAAAAACACAGAAAAAAAAATAAATATTAAAAAAACTACAGAGAATTAGAGCATATGTGTCTGTTGTAGAGAGACGTTGTGTGCGATATTAGTTTTTCTGGTATATATAGTCCCAAAAAATATTGTGATGATGACGCTGCTGGCTGACGACGCTGCTGACGATAAGGAAAAATAAATTGTAATATATATACAGACACAAATGTTGAGAAGCGCTCACCAGAAAAAAAAATTTATCTATAAAAAATAATATCCAATGTGACTTGACTCGTCTTGTCTGATGGCTTTGCTTATAGCGTTTTTCCCTTGCCGTTCCAGCTCTCTACAAAATAAAACTAATATTCAACTTGAACAACAACGGCCACTACTACTCCTTTTTTATAACGACTCAACTGAGTTGACTATTTACTCTCTTCTTCTTGCTCGCTGCTCTCGGCTTTCTGTCTCCTCTTATTTTTCATAACAGTTAGTAGAGGAGACTAGGTATTTAGCAAAAAGTAGAGGAGAAGGAAGGAACGAAAAAATAAAGAAGACCGAAAAATATATAGTACGATGCCCCTATTTTCTTTCACTTTCACTTGTTGTTTTTTTTTTGTCTTGTCGTTATAGTTAGTATATAATGTTCTCTCCCAGTTTTTTTTTGTGCCTGTAGGCCTTTGAGAAAAAAATATAACTTGAAACTTTTTGTCGATTTTTTTTGCACACAAGTTATATAAGAAACAGGTCTAGAACGAGTTTATATTTTATTTGCTTTTGTACTCCTTTTACTCTCGTTTTTTTTTTTGATGAGCGAGAAAGTGAAAATAAAAGGAGTAAAAAAGGTATAAAGGTGACTCAGCAGAAGAAAGAGAAATTTTTTATTTTTTTTCACAAGTTCATGTTTCGTTCTTACAAGTGGACGTTTTCATTTGAGAAGATTTTCTCTTTTTTTAAATGTAAGGTTGTTTGTATGAGAGAAAGAGAGAGTGTGTGTGATCATGTTCTCATCCACTATACTGCTCACTACTGACTGATGCAACACTTTGATTTTCACTCTGCTATATATACTCTATTTCCATTTTCCATTCCATCTTCTATCTCTTTCGAGCTGTTTTGCTCTGGAGAAAAAAGAGAAGTTTTTTTCATATATATGCAAAGCGATAAAAAAATGGGACATGTGGACGATGTTCATGTTCATGTGTGTGCATACTATATTGTTGGTAAAGTAGTAGTCCAGAGTCCTGTGCAAGATGAGATTTTATTTTGGAGAGTCAAGAGACTGCCGGTTTTGATCATCATGCTGTTTGTGATGATGATCATGATGACGATGAAGATGAGAACGACGACAAGCACATTTTTATGTACTTTTTTTCGCCATGCAATAAATATTTTTTTTATATTTGCATGTGTTTATTTATATATTTTTTTATTTCATATGAAAAGTGAAAGTTGTATGGAGAAAGTAGGAGAAATTTTTTCTTTTTGAAAATGAATGATTTTGTTTCCCTTGTGTTTGCACTTGAATAATAGTAAAAAAAGTCAGAGAGAAATGATGCACAAGCACAGACACATCACACTTGTTAGTATTCTAAGAAAATATTATTATTATTTTTGAAAAAATAAAATAAATTTGTAAGCTGGTGTTGAATGTTGATACTATTGTGTGAGATGAGATGATTGTAAAGTAAAATAATATATTATAAAGGAGTCACGTTGTTGCTGGTGTGCTCTTGCTCCGTTGCTCCTTGCTTTCACTACTGCTGTTGCTTACTCACTGAAACATTTTTCTTTCTTGCCTCTGACTCACAATCAGACTGTTGAAGAGAGAAAAAAAAACTGGAGACCTGTGAGGAGACCATACACCACCAACCACCACCAGAAGACCAGAGACGAGAAGACGAGAGGAAATAGATGGATAGATGGAAATGGGAATGGGAATAGACGAGCGACGAGCACAGAAAAGCGGCCTAGTAGGGAATGCCTATAGGAAATAATAAAAAGGAAGGATGCCAGATAGACACATAGAAAATATATTATTATTATTATTATCGTCATCATGATCATCGTCAGGAGAAAAAAAAACATCGTCAACTGTGGAACTGTGGAACTCTGGAATGGCATGGGATATGAGACGAGAGACGAGAGACGAAATACAATTTTTTAGTTTTATATACTGGTTTACATTTTATGTCATGTTGAGTTTGAGCTGCTGCTGCTGCTTCTGGCTGTTTGGTTGTGAGTTTGTGGTGGAGGTGGTTGTAGATGGATGGATGGATGGATGGAATGGAGGTGGTGGTGGTATCGTATCGTATGATGATGTGGTGGTGGTGGAGGGTGATATATGGACAGATTGTTTGTACTTGTTGTATTTCAGTCAGTTCAGCTCAGTCAGTAGTAAAGTTATTAAAAAAGGCTATTCTATTTACACAAAAATATTTTATATGTGCGAAGAATAAAATTGGAAATAATTATTTTATTTTCTGGGGAAATAAAGAAGATATCTTTATGGAAATGAAAGATTGAATATATTTTGATTATTAATATGTAGGTATTGGGCCCGACGCCTCATCCAACTTGATCCAAATTCGTCCTCGTGTGCATTTTGATATTTTCATATTTGTTGTAAAAAATAATAATCGTTTCGAGTTTATGTAGTCGATAGAGAAAAGGAGAAAGCAACAAGAAAGTTTCCTCTTTCTTTTCTCCTCCGGTTTCAAGAGAGAATATAAAAAAAAACATGATATAATATGAAAACTTTTCTCTTCTTCTTCTTCTTCTGCTTCAACTGCTGTTCCTGGTACTCGTGATGGTGGTTTTTTTTCTGAAGAAAAAAAAAATAAAGTGAGAGCGACGAGCCGACCAACCACACTTACTATTATAATATCAAGCATGCATGCATGCAAAAGCTTTTTTTTTTCTGAAGGAGTTTGGTTTGTTGGAGTGCCTTAAAAAAGACTGAAAAAAAAGACCTAGAGTTGACGATGGACAGGACAACCGCTGGAAACCAGATGATGACGACAGGGCCTTTTTAGTCGAAAACTGTTCTTATGTTTCTAAAACTCTAAACTTTATATCTATAATAATAAGTAAAGCATAAAGTAACGGTGGTGGTGGTGGTGGAGGTGGTGGTTCATAGTAAAATATGTGTATTTACTAGCATGCATTTAATACAGTCCAGGCGGAACTCATCGACATTGTTCAAAACCACGATTTCCACCGAACTGGGGAAACGACAGTTACCGAAAATTAGAAGGAAAAAAAGGGAAATAATAAAAAAGAGAGAAGTTTTCTTCCTATCTGTTTTATTATTATGTGTAGTAGTAAGAGTAAGTATTTTGTATCATCATCATCATCGTCATCGTCTCTCTCTCTCTTTCTCTTTCAAGTCTCAAGTCAAGTCAGATAGATAGATACATAGACAAAAAAAAACTTGAAGCTTTTGCAAAAGGGAAACCTGTAGTATTACTTTGTTGCTTCCATAGAACTGGCGCACAAACTTCCATAGAAAATGTCTTTGTTTTATAAGCAGATATATGGAGAGACACAGAAGAAGAGACAGACACATGCTGGCAGGCATGCAAGCTTTTTTGCGAGAAGGGAAACCGACGCTTTTTATTATTACTTGGCTTGCTTGGCTTGAATGAGAAGACTATCAACTATATAGAGTGAATTCCATAACAAAATGATATTGCAAACTTCTATCATGATCATGGTGGCAATGGTGGTGGTGGTGGCGTTCCTACCAAAATTCAGTTTGTTTTTACTGGAGTATATGGAAATGGAAGACAAGACAGAAGACAACTTGCTCTGTGTTCATGTTCATGCCAGACTATTTTCTCTAATCATTTACTGGAAATTGCTATATATAAATAAAGTGCTACTATTTATAAAAGTCTGAAAAGGATGGATAAAATACAGTGTTACAATATATATGAGATTAAGGCTTAAAGGACTATAATATATGATTATTATGGATCTCTGTCTAAAATCGAAAATGCTTAAATCATCAAAATATATATCCCAACAGAGAAAAGTGGCGACTGGAGAATGAACTTGTAAGCAAAAACCATTCTCAAAATGCCCCAGTTTTATTCCAAAATTTAATTTTAAATGGTTAATTACACCTCGCTTTCAAAACTAATGTTATATTATTAAAAAATACAAACTTAATTTTGTAGGATGGAATAACAGACATATTTTTGGTATACATAAAGCTTTTGTTTAATTATAACAATCTGAATAAAAATGATTAAAAAAAATATACACATAGGCCTCTAAATAAAAAGCTATCACATGAATTCACTCGACCAACTACTTTTTTTTGTTTACTGAATAGTTACTAAATATAATATAGTATTTTCCCCCTATTTTTTGGACTAACTATATAACATGATGTTATATTTAACCAGTAATCCTGAGCTTTTTATCCAAACATCCAAGCGCAGGCCAACCACATTGTACCCATATAACCCATTACCCAGAAAAAACATTTTCTTATTGTCGTTGTTGCTGGAACTTGGAACTTGGAAGTTGGAAGTGCTGTTGTGTGTGTTATGGGCAAGTTTTTTTTTGGAACTCTTTTTTGGAGTGGACTCATTTGTTGGACTGTCAACTATGCTTTAAGGTTTTATCAAGAGCGAAAAGGAAACAGACAAAACATAAGAGCAGCAAGTGTCTTTTTTTGTTCATCATCCACTCATTCATGCTATTTTCATGTTACTACTGCAATTTATACTTAAACATAAATACCTACCAAAACAATCCAAGCAAGCAACGACTGTTTTTTGTTGTCGTTGTCGTGTGGCATTCATTATTCTAACAGGCAAAAGAACAATTTGTCATGAAATGAATTAAGTAATGGCCTGTTTTTTTTATTCTCTTCGTCTCTTTACTAAATGCATATTCATATATAAAAGGATAATAATATCCTATATCATATCATGTCTCATGTCATTATTAACTTTAACAACAACAAAAAGTAATATCATTTTTTTAGGAGGAATACTCATATTCATATAAAGTGTTATTAAAAAATATATTTATTTATTTTTTTGGACTGGATTGGATGCACTTTTCGTTTTCATTGCAGAACTTATGCAAATCGCAGAGCAGAGAGTGTCATGTCATGTCGCCACTCGCCACCAGACTTGTAAATTGATGTCGTTTGTCGGGGAAAAAATAATAAGAATGAATAGGTTTCATATAGAGAAGAATAATAAGCAGTTTTAATACGAATATGAATGTAATATTATGGCTGGAATTGGAATTAAGAGTGGATTGGAGCATAAAAGAGAGTTTTTTTTTCATTTGTTGCATCATCAATTCAGAAATTCCATAGTTGATAGTTGTTAATATTCCTGTTATATTGCTATATTAAGAGAACCAAACAACGGCGGAATTGTAAATGGTCTCTCTCTAGTCTCTGCTACTTCTGGTTATTATATATTTATGGCTTGTTCTTATCGTCACCGTCCCCGTCACCGATGTAAAAGTGCCAAGTGCCATTTACAACTGCTGCATATAAAGAGAAACGAAGACTTTTGTGTTTGGAAATTGAAAGCAATTGAGATTGAGATCGTCATCATCATGATCATATCATAATCATCATAAAAGACTGCACAATTTATTGTTAGGGATTCATATATTCATAATTTCAACATTTTCAACGAATTCATAATTCATATTAAAATGCTATTATGCAAGAAGTAAGGAAGGAGACGATCGCGATGTCATTGGTGTTGGTATTGAGCTTGAGGAAGATAAAATGCTGGAATAAGCGGTGTTGAGTCTTGAACATTCTGAAAAGCTCTTTTGTAATAACTCCAAACTCGTATTTATTATTTTAAATATTCATGCATCCATAAGAACAGAAATAAAATCTATTAAATGAAATAAAAGTAAAAACAGAACAGAACAGGAATCATAAAAAGGATATTTGGAAGTTGGATATTTTACATTTAAAAAATCTTTAAAATGGCTTAAAAATTACATGGTGAATTGGCGAGCCCTCTGTAAATCAGTTCCAGACTTGCAGAGAGCTGTATCCTGCCTTTTATTCGATGGTCCATGATGTCACTGTGTCCGTCCGTACCTATTCCACTTAGGTAGATTAAGATTACATACCTGTGTGCCTGCTTAAAAAACATGATGATAGCCATAGCCCCATAAAGAGAAGACGCTGTGCTCTTATTCATTCATATTCATCCCAAGACTCAAGATTCCAAGATTGAAGATCTATTTTGCATCTTTGCATTCTCCATTCAACCTATCCATCTCCATCTATGTCTCTGTCGTTTTTTGTGGCATTGTTACTTACGTACGTTGGTCGTCTTTCGTCTTTTTGATGATCTCTCTCAGAATTGCTCATACATTTTTTCCATGCATCTCTCCTACCACAAGATTTACAAGCACAAGCACAAGTTTTCTATGACTTTATCCTTGTTTGCCTTATGGCAAGCCTGAGAACTGTGGAGAACACCTTTTTTGTTCGCTCTTTTTCCACTCGTCTTGTTCGTGCTCCGTACTCCCATCATCTCATTATCACACGACCTGCACAACTTATATGACCGCTCAACACAACGTAAAAAACCACCTTAGACATCAAAGCCGACTGTTAATTAAAGTTTTCTTTATCATTAAGTTATAGCGCAATTAATATATTGTTAAAGTTTGTAGTATTCGTCGGTGTTTAAGTTAAACTTGTCGTTGATTTTGGAGGAAAGAGTGACGAGAGTGTCGGTTCACAAGATTTTGGATTTGTCGGCAGTTTTAAAAAATTGATAAGAAAGGAAATTATTTGGAATATAAGTTAAAGGTAAGTAGTATTGAGTATTAATTATGTTTTTAATTTATATTATTGTAGAATGCGGAATTTTTTAGTGTTTTCTGAGAAGTTAAAGTAGGGGCCCGGAGAGTAGAGAAGTGTGCTTGCGAGTGTTGAATGAATTTAGCGGTATGCATTTTACGTGTGCTTGTATTCATTCAGTTTTTGTATGAATAATTTGTTATAATTGTGGAAATAGATAATTATTTTTAGTTAAATGGACAGAATATGTGTGAATATAGTGAAAGCTTATATGTTGCAATGTATGTTGTATATGATTGTGCATAGCATTTACTGATTTTTTAAAATTATTTTTTATTTTGGTTAGGAACTGCAAAATAAGAAGAAATCATGGCTACTGCATCCACTGGCGATGACATGCCTACCTTCAAGTTGGTGCTTGTTGGTGATGGAGGTACTGGGAAAACTACCTTTGTGAAGCGTCATTTGACTGGAGAGTTCGAGAAGAAGTATGTAGCGACCTTGGGAGTGGAGGTGCATCCTTTGGTGTTTAACACCAACCGAGGACCCATTAGATTTAACGTTTGGGATACTGCTGGACAGGAAAAGTTTGGAGGACTTCGAGATGGATACTATATCCAGGTACGCAAAAAGACTTAACTTATTATACTTCTTATAAGTCATAGTTACATGTGTAATTCCAACGCATTCAGGTGCTTAATTAATATGAACTATTCATTTCATAGGGCCAATGCGCTGTAATTATGTTCGACGTCACATCCAGGGTGACCTACAAGAACGTACCAAACTGGCACCGAGATTTGGTACGTGTCTGTGAAAATGTACCAATTGTCCTGTGCGGAAATAAAGTGGATATCAAAGATAGGAAAGTTAAAGCCAAGAGCATTGTATTCCATCGTAAGAAGAACCTTCAGTACTATGACATTTCCGCCAAAAGCAACTATAACTTCGAGAAGCCCTTCTTGTGGCTTGCCAGGAAGCTCATCGGAGATCCCAACCTTGAATTCGTTGCTATGCCTGCACTGGCGCCACCGGAAGTCCAGATGGATCCCCAATGGCAGCAACAGATCGAGAATGACTTACAGGTATACATTCAT
>JAQFYG010002925.1:0-13485 GCA_034694325.1 Entomobrya corticalis
AGTGCATGTGCACCACATATTGCATGGTATTTGGTTTGCATCATCTATCACCTCTAACAATCGTCATCATGCTATCATTATCAATGTCGTTCCGTGCTATTCTAAAACATATCACAATCAGGTAATTTCTCTTGTTGCTGCATGCATATTTTGTGCATAAAACCACAAACGATATTGCATGCAACGTCGGAGACCAGGTTGGCTCATAGGTACACGTTTACAATTCTTATTCGAAACAGGACGAGGAAAAAATATTGAATGTATCGATTACGCCATCGAAGCACATTTTCATAAAACTGACCCAACGGAAAGGTAGGAGATACCCACCTAAAATTGGTACTGACTGAATACATTATGTTCTGTATAGTGTCCTTCTGTTAATCTCTTATTTCGTCAATAAAAAAGTTGCTCACGCGCTCGCAGTCTATTCAAGAAATATAATATAATCGTGATGTTCAATGATGCAGAATTAACACTGTGTTGCCCTCCAATTTTATCCATCATCAAATTCAACTTATTAAACAGCATACTTTTTGAATTTTCTTGCGTGTATTTATACTTTGGACCCTGCCTGGCTGGATAAGTAGCACAAGTTTAAAAATGAAATTAAAAAGCCAAAACAGAATATTTCATAAATGTTTTATTCTTAATTACCATATTCCTGCCATTACCTACAAATGGAAGCTCGTTCCAAAATAATAATGACGTGATATCCAGAGAATGCAGTACTAATACCATGAGTATAAATACTTGACCTGATCAACAAAACACAACAGGTAATAATCTTAGATGTTTCTTCGGATGAAAATGAATCTGAATACCTATACAGCAAAAGTATTAATTGACAACACGGATACTGGGAAAGTGAATCCTATTATAAACACATGTTACTACAAAGTGTATGAATATTTGTTGGTATTAATAAAGTATTTTTCATTTTTAACGAGCAAAGCCACACACAACAAAATTCAAACCAGACATGATAAAATACATATTATTCCATTTAGGTATTTATGTATACATGAAGGTTGAGACTCTGGAAAAAATTGAAGGCGAAGGTAAAAGGAATTGGAAGAAAAATTGATTCATCGCGTGATTTAAAAAAAACTTGCTTCATAACATTCTTCTTCTTTATTCCATACACCTATCCTACTATCTAATCATTTTTACTTTCGAATCAGGAGGAGGTGGAGATGAAGGAGCGAAGGACAACCACGAAAAAATAAATTCAAGATGAAAAATAAAATGAATTTCGTAAGAACGTTTTTTCATTTAATCTCAAATGAAATTTGTGAACGAGAAAACACGTCCATCGTCTTTTCCTAAATATAATTTTCTGTTTCGTCCAGCCAGAATGTTATGGATGCTCTGTTGTAGGTGCAGTACGCATCCATTATAGAATCATCATAAGCGCCAGCACGGTTTGGGCTCCATTTTCTAGTTTGATGCCTCATTAGTTATGCATACAGTTGGTATTGTTGCGATAAGATTGGTTAAAATCTTGACAGGAATGAGTGGTACCCGCAAACTATACCTGTAGAGTATACGGATAAAACATTAGAAATATGTAAATTTTTGATTAGACTCGCTCCTCGGTTGTCTCACATCAACACAACTTCAGCATCCCAAGCCGTCTACTTTTGTTTCGACTTGTAAAAAAAGAATTTGGGATTTGCCTTTTTCTTGACAAACCAAAACTCAACCACACATCTTAGCAGGCTTGATGCAGTGAATATTTTACCAGATAAAATGACTATATCACGCTGATTTTTTTTCTGACAGTTTTTAGTTGTTGCTGTCCAAGGTGGATTTCTCATTGGATCTCATCAAGCCAGAGAAACGGACAGCTCATCTCATCAGACTTTCAGCAGACTAGACTATGGTTCATTTGATAGGTGAAAACATTGACAGACTTTTGACTTTTGATGAGGATTCCACGATTCCATTTTTTATTTTAATCTTTGAAAATCAGCATCTTTACATAAGGAAAAAATTCCGATGCTGGCAAGCAAGAGGTTCGTGTTCGTAATTAGAGATAGATGGACCCGGCTTGACGCCATCATCGTCGTACCATCTTATCATGAGCACGGTTCATGCAACGAATGATTTCAGTGATAAATACATACCTGATACCAGCCACTTGTTGGAGCTCAAAAATATTTTTGATTTTTGTAAAAAAATACTGAATTTCAACCCGCTTTTTTGGTAGACAAGTGGATTAAATATATTGACAAAACAAAGGAAACGCGTTGAAGATGTCGGATAATAATCAACTTCGTTAACAAGGAAAACTGGAAAGCATAACGTCTGGAATGAAGACTATATCATTATGATTATCAAAATACCAGGAATGTTTTTTGTTTTTGTAACAAATTTTTACTTTTACACAAAAAAAGTTGGCAGGTGAGTTATTTCGTATTAAGCATGTGAAATACACACGATCTAGAAGTTCTTACGTTTTTGCGGTTTCCACTTTCCACATCATTCCGTCAAGAAAGTAGAAGGTTCTCACACCAAAATGAAAAATATATGTTTTGTTCAGAATGTTGAATTTTCAGTCTTTATGCTCCGTAAAGACCACAAACACATCACATACTTTTTATTGAATCATTGACTGCTCATCTTAACCATATAACCATTGATCGACATCTTTTAGCCATAGTAAAAAACCGCCTATCCAGTCTAATCGTCTCCAGTATTTTTATACACCTCAGTATGACCTGACATCTCTTCTCGCCTGGAATCTTGATTGTCGTGTAATTATTATACTTTTTACATTCCCTTCCCACGTCGCATTCTTATTTTATCCGTGCCATACTTATTTTTTTTATCAACGATCTCCCACAATACTCGCTTATATAAATAAAAGTACCTTTATCAAAGGAGGTCAGAGTCAGAATCATATCAAATCAGCCCGCATCTACCAATACCTTTTGCTCTTATGACTTGCCTTAAAATAGTAAATCCGCATCAGTACCGAGTACCGGATGGTAAAGTCTTGTTCACATTTATTCTGTCTTCTTTGGTTGTTTGTCTGCAGAAGAGACTGTGGAAAACATAGTAATTACGATGTAGACAACAAGACGGAGACGAAGGAAAGAGAGGGATGAAGTAAAAAAGAAAGAAAATGCAGAACAACAACAGGAAAGGAAGTAGGAGCCGTAACTTTGAATTGCGGCTACGAAAGTTGAAAAAGGCGAAGAGAACTAAAGGGAGATAAAATATTATACACTTTTTAATACTTTTTAGTAGTATTTCTCTGTGGAGGCAACGTCGCTCACGTTCATAAAATACGTAATCATATTTTTTACCCCACCTTATCCTTTCGTTTCGATTCTATTTCGTTTCACGGACGCGGAGTGATGAAGAATAAAAAACGTGTTCGCTTCTAAAAAGATGTTCATATGTACACTACATCTCTCTCCATGTAGCCGTGTAGGAATCCTCGCTCGATTGAATTCGTCATGCACGCGTGGATCAAACAAGTAAAAAAATATTAGTACCAAGAAGAAGAACAAGGAGGAGGAATGCGAGCGAACAAGTAAAATAAATTGAAAGACTAAAAAAGGAAGAAAAAACGCAAAGGAAAATTCTTTTTGATCATCTCTCTGTTGTTTGTTGTTGGGCCTTTTCTTTGCCTTCGTGTGGTAGTGATGATGGTAGAATTTACAGAGCGAAGCACAATTCGAGTCGATGTTGTTGACGATAGTACCTTTTTTGCTAGAAAAAAAATATAAAACAGAAAAATCAAGAACCATGATGATGATATGACGGGTTGTTCTATCATATCATGTCATTTTTTAATGGGCATGTTCAAATATTTTTAGTCTCTTTCTGGCGTTGTCGAATGAGATGACGCAGAGTTTCCAATGCTTCTACTGGTAGAAAGCTGCAAAAAAGGAAAATGCGCAAACCTTTTGGCACGGACGTACCCAGAAAGACAACTAGATGTTGCTGCGTTGCACTACATTGAGTATTTAAAAATTTTATTAGACTTTTCCCAAAAAAGTGCTTCCTTGTATGAATATGAAGTACTATTCAATTTATTATAAAAAATTATCATTGTGTAGAGAGCAGTTGGACATGATAGATGTTTTGCAGAATAAAAAACAACAGAGTTACAGTGATTATCGCAGTTGTTGGCAAGTAATTTAGAGTTGCATTGCTGCATTCCTTTTTTGCCATTAGATTCAGTAGTTGGTAGCCTTAATTAGTTATTATGTGAGGCGGGAATACTATAAGATTTTATGGTTATGTATGATGATGAGTTCAATAATAAGGTAAAAAAAGCTCAAAATAATTAGATGGTTTTATAGTAAAAAATATATTATAGAGCAGAAGAAAATGGACTTTTCAACGTATATATGTAGGCTTGTGGAACATCAAAGTTTAAAACACGTGGTGGAGGTAGATGAGGTAGTAGTCGGATAAGACGATGAATGTCTTATTTGCGTCAATTAGCGAATTTAAAAGATACAAGACTAAAGCATGTTTTTTGAAATGCGGCTCTCTTTATCGTAGATTTATTTGTAAAAACTAATTATTGTGAAACTGGCAGGGGTTAAAATTAAATTGCAAAAATTAAATTGAACGATGAAAACTATAATTGCTTAATTAGGTGAGCAAAACTACAACACAAAACAGTTTTGTTTGAGATTTGAGGATTGGTAGTAAACAGATAAAAGTATTAGCGGCTGTTTGTAATGCAATTCATCAGAGAAACCTTAGCCTAAGTATGCAGCAATTTTTCATGATGGAATATACGTACAATTAAAACTCGTGGAAAAAAATACGAAACAACTGTTATTATGCATGCATCGTAATAAATCATTTATAGCAAAAGTCCTGCTCTGACTTAATAAAATTGAAATGTAATATAAATAGTCTATTTATTAATATAAATCAAAGTACACAAAACTTGTTGTTTGCATAATGAAGCCTATGGAATTTCCAGGAGGGATAAACCAATCAAAATAATTGTTATGCATTGTGTATTATTTAGTGAACAAATATGTACACAAGTATTTAGCTGTCATCGACCTGTCTTTTCCTGTTAGACACGGAGAGCCAATACATGTTGATAAGTCTGCTTATTAAATCTGCCGATTTGATTTTGTCTCATTGTATCTGCAACGATGACTTCAAATGTCAAATATTAATTAATAAAACTTCAGGCTATATCATCTTTATGGGCTGAATGTGAAATGAGTTGTATGGCTTATATTGTTATTCCCAGACCGAACACTATAATCAATATACCTATTGTTTTATCCTCAATTAAGTACTATAAATTGATATTACAAGTTTGCAAAAAAGCAAATATATTTTTGCACATCTTTTTCAAAAATATAAACTTATTTTTTACTAACAATTAACAAATATTCAGCATAATATACGATATCTCCAAAAAATGCCACATTAGCCAGACTTTCATTAATAACCTAAGTAAGCGAAAAGCGAATACATTGGAGAAAGCCGAAATGCCTACTGACTGACTGACCATTTCCATAAAATAAAATTAAGCTATAAAACGGACAAGGTTACAAATAAACACATATCCCTCAGCAAATATTAATGGGCAAGATTGAATATACCATATAAACGTGTAACAAAAGGAGAAATAATAATGATACTTAGTCATAATGACTGAAAATTGATTTAATTGCTTGTTTACATCCCTCAAGCCCTCTACTTTGCCACGAATAAAATGGCAAACACAATGAAAACAGCTGACCAAAAGTCTTAAGTAGAAGGCTCCTCCACTCCAAACAAATAGGTGCTTATTTAAATGCTAGTCGTGCTTTTTGTTGACTTTTCGGGAGAACAATTTTCAACCAAAAAGGATGAAAGTGAATATGATGTGATGCCGGTTATTGCTTGCTCTTGCCTTTTTTACAACTTTTATATGAAAATTTTGTAAAGAAATAATAAGTTGTATCAAATAATGTGTATTTAATAGGAGCAGCGTGGCATTAATTTTTATAAAAATACGATTTAGCAAAATTGAAGAGAGGATGTGATGTGTATACGTGAGCGATGATATCCGAAAAGGAGAAAAAAAATCGGTATCAACACAGCGAATTATAGACATTTTGTATGTAAATTGCTACTTTTGTGAAATATTAGCTCTTGAGGCTATTTCTAAATAAGTAGCTTTTTGGCTGCTTCCACTACTACTCTAAACGCTTCTTCTTCATTACTAGCAACATCATCATTATGATTTTTGCCACATGCATCAGATATGTCTTTATAAAAAAGACCCTTCTCTGCTTTATAGAAAACTGCATTCATTCATACAATATCATAATCATCGTCATGAATCAGGTAGTAGCATGTTTTCAGCATAAAACTTTTAGTTTCACTTTTCGTGAACAAATGCAGTCAGAAAGCAGCGCAGGAGTACGTGAATGTGAACTTTGAAAAAGCCACACATCCAACATTAATATAATCTGTACGTACAGAAAGGAGATGCCTTCAGGCACTTGTATAAATGGTAGTCGTAAAAACTGTGAATTAGTGTGAAATTATGGTTGTATCGCAATTTTGACTAGATTTTACCAATTTACCAACTGCAAATGTAGAAATAAAATGCAGTGTATGGTGTGTTGAGGTTGAATGTGGTGTTAAAATCTTTTTGATTGATTCAAAATATCTACTTTGGGAGTAGCTTGATAATATGCAAGTAAAAAAGGGTTGGTTGTGTAAAAGCAGGTGAAAATTGAGGGAAATGATAATAATTATTGTTTGCTATAAAACGTGGTATTTCATGTATTTACATTTTGTCGGGATTTTCTTACAAATTTGCTGCTGGGTATGCACGCTGCGATGCGCTTGGTTCAACTACCTGTTGTGATTTATATTTCTAAAAATTGATATTTTTGGAAGTTTGTCAAGTTGATTTCTCAAAAATTTTATTTTCTAAAATATGTATATTTTAAACTTATTAGCAAAATCTATTTATGTCAAACTAATTAAGATTTGTGAGGATTCTTATTTAGGACATGTTTTTCCTATTTTTATGATTAGTTATTATTTGAGGTGCAAGATCCTGTAGATTTTAGATATACAGTGTTATTTGAACATTTAATGTTGAATCAAATACGACTTTCTTATAAATGCCTTTTTTCCCTTTTTAGAGTACAAAATAGGAACAGGAAGATTTGTTGATCTCAAGTTTACCAAGTGAAGCCGAGTCGACACTTGCTTTACTACATTTAATGATACATACATGATACAAAACAGAACGAGCCGGCGATGTAATTATAATGTAACAGGAAGAATTGTGAATCCTCCTTTTCCAAACTATCTGCTGGTGGGAGACCTACGTAGGAGAAGATGTAGTTAAACTTACGTAAAATCGGCACTTATAGTTTGTCCTGTCATTCTTTACGGCATTTCGTATTGTTCATACTACTACTACTTGACGATGTCGAACTCTTGTCTCCTTTCGCTTTGTTTTCCCGAATCGCCCTTTGATTTTACTAACGAGAGGATGAGTTCAACTTTTGTCTCTTATTTCTGTATATACATTGAGTTAAAAGGTAAACATACGGATAATGAAGGAAGTAAAGAGAAAACACGCGAAAGAATATTGACGAAAAGAGAAAAACCGTGACGTTGCTTGCTTACTCCAATTTAAGTATCCTGCTTTTGCAAAAACAACTAAAAGGCTTGATAATGGCCATCATCATTTTGTTGAATTCGTTAATTTATAAGTAAATCTACAATTTACCCATCGATCATGGATGACTATTAAAACATCTGATCTGAAATTACAGTCACACATTAATCAATTCAATTTACAGGTAAAAATTACTTTATATCATAAATAACTTTTAAAAATGTGATTTATTTAAGAATTTTTTATGTTGAACGGTTGACAGTATTTTATAAATTTGAAAATAACACAACACAATCATTTTTACTCTTGCACATCATGCAAATACGATAATATAAGAGTTAAGTTATGCACCTAATAATCTCAAGCTGTAAAAACAGGCCTTTTATAGAAAACCACAATTATTGGATTACCACCACCATATTTTAAAATCGTTCATACCTCAAACAATGTCAATGTCCTGCCCTTTAGCCTAAATCTTAAGTAATTTGACAATTTTACTTGAGATTTCTACATAAAATGATTGGAATGGTGCAAGGGTCGAGTTGCACATTAAACTAAAAGTAGAATCAGTAAATTTACCGGTAAGACAATCGTGTCGTGCATCTCAAATGCAAGTCTTTTTTTACAAAAAAAAATGCTAAAAAGGTACATATATCCAGAAAGTGCCCATTAACACTTTTCCAACCGTGTGCTTAAACACTTCTATTTATCAAAAACTTTCTCGTTATAAAAAGTTCCATGACAGGAATTTCCCATCAACAACATGAAGCATCATTTTTCTCTTAAATAAGCTTGTGAGCCAGTGGCAATATTAGGTAAGTTAGTATAAAAATATACACGAGAAACAGATTTTTTTTGCATGAAGAAATGAACCAAAGTTGATCGTGTTAAGTAAGCATAAAATGGAGAAAAACATATTTTACCAACATTGTCTAAAGACGAATACATACTTAGATTTGCTATCCGCCCGCGATAATATAGAATACTGCAGTTCACTACCAACAAACAACACCACCATGCCGAGTCAACTCATTTCATTTCACCGGTTACTACTTATAAGCACATAAAAGACGGCAACATTACATTATGGATGCGTATTTGCGGCACGATCATAATATACTTTATAAATTTTGCAGCATGCTGATGATTACGTATGTGAGTAACGAAAACAGCATAAATAACCTGCCACCATTCCAAAGTCATTTAGATATGATCTTTGATACTAATCTTTTATTTATAATAATATCGTGTTATGCTGAGTAAGAGCACTACATGAAAGCACAAAACCAATTCCTAAGAATTCAGTTAAGTGTGTGTGCGTGGATTTGTGCGGAGCAAACGAAGTTTATAATAGGTAGGTACGTAACACAAGTGAAGTAGAGAGAATCAGCTTGAATGAAGTAGATAATTTTTATGTTTATTTGAATCAAAAGTGAGGGGAAATCGCATATTGCATTTTGCTTGATTCTTTTTTGACGAACTTGTGAAAAAAAATTTTGAAAGAAAATTTTAAATTAGTTGTGCAAAATGAAAGATGCAGGCAGGTATACATTGAAAACTAAAATGAGGTGAAATGAACTTCTTGAGACACCTTTCAGTTCAGCTTGCTGGTACCATACAATTTCATTTCAAAATTATGACCTTTGAGTCCAGAATGGTAGATATGGTAGAGTGTTGTAAGGTATGAATGGCTGTGCGATATGATCAGTTGTATTTGCACCTTGACTTTTAGCTATATACCTGCGCCAATATTTCAGTAGTTTATTCTGCTGCATTGCCCGTTTTTTATTTTGGCTGGAAATATTGTGCAAAAATATACACTAATAGTTTCTTAAGGTTATAAACATATCAAGCTTACAACACCATGAAAAGGGAAACAAAGAATTAGTAGCAAAGTAGTAATTGGTGAAATGAATGTATGAAACGAAAAGAAAATGAGCGATATAGCTCCAGTGCAGTGGCAAGTGTGATGATTTTTATTGCATACGTGAATACGTGATTGTAGATCCTCGTAAAAATATTTTTCTTATTATTTATTTTTACTATTTTAACAACAGACTTGCTTACAAAAAAAGATTATTGCTTTTTAAAAGAGAATATTATCTGATATAGTTTTTAAGGCAATCCTTTATTTGACTCAATCTGACTTGTAATTGGTGGTGGCGATCGTGCAGTATAGTATTAGTGCATAGTGTGAAGCCTTCGGCGCAGAAATGTGTGTACCATATTCTCATCGTTTGCACTTGTGCATTGCGTATGGCATATCAAATGTGTATCATGTTATTAACTTGAATTTTTTGCTGAAAGCATTGAAATATTATGAAACACTTTTTCATGATGATGGTTTGAGCGAAAAATCTTCCTGTTTTGCCTCATGGCACTATTTTTTTGTATAAGTATTCCAACATAACGAACTGATTCCTGCTTACTAAAAAATTATTACATACTCATCGACGCATTCATAGACTTTTTCTCGCTTAGTTTAGTTTCTGATGATGGTACATGGATAATCCCAAAGGCAATATATTCGATGCAGCGGAGGAGATCATATTATATTTTACAGATTTTTTAAATACTGCTACAAGTAAAGCTGCTTTTAATGTGTACAGAAAATGATTTTCAGAGCCTGCCTCTTCAATTTATATTACCAACGAAAATACTATTTTTTCGATTTTTTTCTATCTTCCTTTAAAAAAAGAACCAGCTCCTGCCCTTCAATAATAACATTTGGAGCTCTTTTGCCGACAAGATAATTTAATGCATAAAATGCGGAGAGTAATAAAGGAGATTTATTACTTACGTCCTCTTCTACAAATCCTTATGCATTATGTACGTAAATCGAAGCTTTTTTGTTAACCTGTGAGTTTTCTTTGAGCTTATAGTTCTCACTCAAACATTTTAGGTGATATCGATAAGCGAAATGAAGAGAGAAGTATCTTTTTTTGCTCATTTTTTCCCTGGTGTCCAGTTCTTTAGGGAAAGTTTCAGAACTCCTACTTCAACTTCACATTTGGCTTTGGTACTGCCTTTTCCTCAGCTTTTTCTGCAAATTATAATGATATACATTTTTATATGCTCTCTGTCTACTCGTCTCTCCATTACCACTAGACTGCCTGCCACACAGTCTACTTACAGGTAAAAAATATAAATGCTCAGGAGGGAAACATGTAATAAAATTAGTAAACTCAATAAAATATTGTCCCAGAGGGTAGAAGGCTGGAAAAGTGAGCAAATTCTTAGGAATGGTGGTGTGCAGCTTGAAAAAAATAAAAACTCCCCTGAAAACAACAAAACTACAGCCAAGTTTGTAGGCTGGAGTTTCACTCTGGTGTTGCTGACATACTAGAATAGCTTTTCTCAAAAGATTATCATTATGGAAAAGTAATGGTGATTCTTATCACTATATTATTATTATTATCACAGCATAAAACTTACTAAGGTAAATGATAACAGACATTTTTTCTTGTTTTTTTGGTTAAATAACATTTTAAACATTATCATCATGTACATGATGAACGCTATTATGCTCTAACATAGGTAGTTATGATTATTCCGGCCAAACACTTTCTTAAATAGTGCTATTCACTCGTCATTCGAATTCATTTTCGAATCATTCAAAGAAAATTACAAGCCCATAGTTGTAAGTGATACACAGCTGATAATAGTAATGTAAAAATACAAACATAAAATGATAATAAGATAATCATAATTATATGGCAATTTTCCTGCTTGCTTAGTATCGGCACACACAAGTTCAGCAATTCAAATTAACAATAAATAAAAAATTTTGATGAGGCAAACCAGAAACGTGTGGTTTGACTTGACTGAAATTAATCCAAATTCAAGACAACTTGCTACATGCATACTAGTCATTATTCAAACGACTTTATCCTTGACTTTGGCATTTGATTCCAGTTTGTTTGCTCCCTTCTAAAGGATAAGTAGAAAAAGAAAGAAAAAAGCGAAAAATCAGGATGATGGTGAAGTGGTGATAATAAAATGTAATGATAATAACAATCATTATTTTATACGATGATTGAATAATTGAATGCCAAAATAAACAGCGTTGGTGTGATGTTACCAATAAAGCTACTTAATCTTTCACAGCATAATTTGTACCAAATAATTTAAGCATCTTTTCAAAATAGTAGTGAAGAAAAGGTAATTTGCCAATTAATCTATTTAAATCACCTAACCAATTATAATTAATTCCTCAAAGGTAAATTAAAATGTTCATCCGTGTTTGAGCAAAGTCATTTGTTGTGACATGACTCATTCATTAATTCATTCATTCTTTGTAATCTTGTTTAGGTTCCTTTCTCCAATATTGTAAAAAATTCACAAAAAAGATTGATTTGATTGCTGTTACATGCAGTTCATTGCTCATTCATCTCCCTTTATTGTTTACTCCACAAGTTGATAAGATAATGTCTTTATTAACCGAACCACCACCATCATCACCACAAAAAGAAAATGGCAATAATGGTAACAATTTTTTATGATTACGGCTATTACAGCGGGAATTGAAGAAAACGTTATAATATTTGACACTGCACTTGACTCCAAAATAATAATACATGGTTTTATGCACATAATAGATTGCAACAATAACAGTCAACAGTGCACTGAACTACTAGTCTATACCCACTGAAAATTGAACTATATCACCACACACCGTATATAAGTGCGTATTATAGCACGTGCATATAAAAAACGGTCTCATTTTCTTCTTTATTCTTCAAGACCAAGACCAAAATTTTTATCTGAGACTAGTAAATAACCACGATTACTTTGATGATGATGATTATGATGATATGGGAATAATGGTTTTGGTTAGTAGAGTAGAGTATATAGAAGAAAGAGTAGTTTACTACTTTTGCTACCACTTACTTATAAACAACCAACAACACTATTATGTCGTGGCAAAATGGGCAGTCATTATCATCATCATATTATCATCATGTCACATATTATCATCATCATTATTATATGCACACACGTACGATCTTGTTGAGGTAGGTTATGAATGAATATGATACAGCGTTGTGTTATATGTACATCTGCACACAGTAAATTATATATGCACTTTATTTTCTTCCTTTTAACCACTATTCAATTATTTCTCCGCCTGTTGGTATTTACTTTTAATTTGGGGCTTCTCCTTTATAGAATAAAGTGAGTGAGCACACGATTGAGCATACACATATTTTCTTGGAGTTGGAGTGTCATTATAAATTTTCATAATCATAATAAACTGCCATAATTTTGCTAATAATCCCAGAGGCAATTTTCACCTTTGCTATTATTTACTATACCATTATGCTTATTATTATGTTTATCCTTTAAAATTATTATTAAAGACAATGTATTTGATTCTATGGGCATGCAAATGTAGGAGTATGTATATATACAATGTAGACAGGCATGCACTTTAGAAGTGTTAGCTTCTACTTTTTTAATGCTACCTAGTTGACTATGTATATAGTCATTATGAATTTGATGATAGGGTTATTATTGTCTTCGTCTTCCACACTTGCTCTTTTATCATCGTGATTGAAACGCAAAACCGTAATTATCACAATCAAAGTAAAGCGGCTACTCAAACTTGATGCTAATATTATATGCACTAAAGAGTCAACAAGACTGCCGCTCATTAAACTATTTATTTAATTTTTTTGTGCACCAAAAGTTAAATTGATATTTTATAACATATACTTAAATTATAAAATGAACAAAAGCAAACGTTAATTAATACAAATATAATTTTAAAATTACGATGTGTAGGAGAAAAAATTAAGTACAAACTAATTAAGAAACATTGGTTTTCCAGAAGGTATTATTTTTATAAGAAGAATCTGTCTTCT
>JAQFYG010002926.1:0-13483 GCA_034694325.1 Entomobrya corticalis
CACCGATTTATACACAGCTACTAGGATGATGGAAATTACGTTTTCAGATGACTGTGACTATGAACGGAGCTGCAACACCCGGATACTGGAAATAATAGAAATCTTAATTAAGTTTCTATTGATCATAATGCGCTTTATAATTTCTCACAATACATTATAATTCGAAATAATAGTTTCAGAACAAATAGTTCTGAAATATTTTACCTCAAAATCTCAGGAAGGTGCAGGATGAATGAAAGATGAACTAACGCAAACGAACGCAATGAATCCTATAACCAACACAAGTAGAACAGCTTTAAGTTTGAATTTTCACTTCGTTTAAAATACACACAAGACTATACACAAATATCCGAGAGAACCAAACACTGGAAACTTTGAAAATTTATTTAAAATTCTATTTTAAAATTGAAACTTACGTTTTATGGAAACGCTGATCTTACGATGATAATAGGTGATAAGGAAGAACCTCTTCGACTGAGCAGAAATATTAAACTGAATGACTGTCTGAATTGACTCCCCTATTTTGCCTTGACAGTTCTAAAGGTTAACAGTTTTATTATTATAAGACGAGTACTGATCTCTGAGATGACTTGCCTTGACATTTCAATCAACTGTATAGGTATGCTATTCACAAGGTACTTCAATAAACTGTAAATAGTAAATACGGAATAGAATGCACAGGATTTCTTTTCCAGACTTCTTGGTTCATAATTTTGTATAGCTTGCTATACCTATGCATTCTTTTGTCTTGTTGCTTGTTTCTCACAAAAAGACTCAGTACTCTGAATGCTTATTATTTTGACTTGATCTAGAACGCAATAGTAAAATTAGTTATTTACCGTATGCAGTCTAGGTTAAATAAAGGTGCATCTAAAATTCAAAATTAGTCTCATGTTACATTTATTTAGTCAAAAAACAAAATGACTCTATAACAAGAAGCAGAATTTTACATTTTAATCTAATTTTGTTGGTAAATATTCAAATGGCTTTGTATACCAACAGTCTAACTCAACTAAATACACAACAGCAGAAAAACACTCTTACAATGTGAACAATGTTTGTATAATTTTTAAATCTACAGTGAACGTCGACGCCAGTTTATAAATACGCTCTATAAATTTAGCAGTGCGTGAACGTGAAACACACAAAAAGATGTCCTGTATAAGGTTAGTAAAATTGCTACATAGCTGTAGTGAATTTACAAATAATGATGCAAGTTTTATATATTTAATAATATCTAAGGTTTTTAAAATATAGTGTTCATTGTTCAAATAAATGTTTCAGCCAAGTAATGTAGAATGATTACTTTCATGCTTATCCGCTTTCCATGACAATCATATTTGATTTTGAATAAATATGGTAACAGTCCTAGGTAAATTTTTTTAAATGCCTGGTAAATTTACAGAATCCTTATTTATAAACCATATATTAGTTATATGGATAAGATTTATGATTCATTTTAATCTCAGCCAGCAGATACTTGCCATATATGTTGTCCTTCGTTCCGGTCAGTTTGCTATATAAAAACGTTCGACGGCACTTTATCTATACTATGGCAATACTATGTCCTGTTGAGTTGTTTGCTTTCCTTGTAAATTTTTCAATATTATATCATTTTTAATTAGTTATACAGTAGTATAGTATATTTTATGGTCGACTAATTGAGTTTTACTTTCAATTTTATAGAATTGAAAAATATAAACCTTACGCAACTGGTCTAATTGCTTGTGACATTTTTAAAAATCAAGCTTTCAAAAATGCAAATATGTATTGCTTCTAAACAATATATAAGTTACTACATGTATCGTTATCAAATGGAAAATTTTAACGAAACTATATGCAAGTTAGAAACGTAATGATAATGATAAAATAGATTTGCTTTTGTTGTATTGGCTGTCAAGACTGGTAGCTGACTGATTTTATTTTTGGTATAATTAAACGCCAATATATAACAATGTGGTCAAACTGCGTTTAATGATTCACTACTGATAGGCATATGCCATGTTTATGGGTAGGAATTAAAACCCAGTAGAATTAACATAAAGAAGTGGTGATTTTGGGTGAGAATGTACATGTATAAATCAGCGATATTTATTAAATTGCATTCTTCTAAAGACGTTCTTATCTTTTCCTGAGAAACAAAGACGATAAATCTTCTATGCAACAGATGATTCAATTTTTTAAAGTTTTTAATTATTAACTGACTCGATATAAGATGAAACAGATGAATTTAATATTTAAACGTTTTATTTCTGATATTCATTTGAAAAGAGAGGTTTTTATTTATTTTACATTAAGAATAAACAATAATGACTGCTATAAACAAACGCCAAAGGCACAAATATAAGTTGCAAATTCTAAAAAGATAGTAATTTCTTGAGAATAAAACAACTGCAAAATATAAGCTTTTCAGTATTTTGTTGAACCATACAGTCAACATTTTGCTTGAAGCAAAACTTTCTTCTCCATAACTTTATTTTTAACAACACCAAAACAAAACCTTAGTTCTACGAAAAATACACTTATACTTAGACCCAGAATTTACAAAATATGCATGACATTTATTATTAAACCACGTTTATTTATTGTGTTGATGTTAATTGCAAGAACATTGGCAACGTTTACTACGAAATAAGGCATATATCCTTTATGAAAACTTCCATTTATTAAACACATTTAAAGTTGTTCTAATCTAAGTTAGTTTTATTCTGTCGACGGACTTAAAACATTAGATGTTATTGTTATCCAAAATGATTTATAATAAATCTCTCCATATAAACACTTTACATTTGTTCAAAATAAAACAAAGTTGTGAGTAACTTAATCAACCACTTTGGTCCTGTACATTTGATTTTGTTCACACGCTTAAATAAATTTGGCTGAAATCCAAACTCTTTTTTTGGAGACTCATTCTGGATTTTTATCAGTATCATTTAGTATATTAGGAGTCAAATCCGTGGTACAGTAATGACCAAATAATTAAATTGAAAAAAACACCATTAGGTCATACGTAAATATTGCTCGACTTATTATGCTCGACTTAATATCGTAAGTTAAATTATTTACTTTTTTAACTTCATATTTGCAAAAGCGTTTAAGGTGTAAGGCTGATATTTGATATCATATCTGGCAAAACCAAAAATAATCAGTTATCTATGCCCAACATGTGTCTCCTAAGGCCATAAAATCCTTGTGAAGCGTTTTATCCTGACAATATTCGCATATTGCTATATTACTTGCTTTCTTGGCCAATCTTCAGTGTAGCTTCATTTTTAATCATTTCTAATCTAAACACGTAACCTTAGATTATTCATAAGCATTAGCTTAGCTCAAGTTATTCATTTCATAAAATAGCCGTACTTATTTTCTGAAAATTAATGCGAGTTTGAAATTCATAAATTCTGAATAACATTGAAAGATAACGCGCCTGGTACAAAGTATTCCTGACGTATCCATACGTATTATATTGAGAAATTATGCAACTTAATGTCGAAACCTTTTTCTACATACCAAAATAATCCTATTTCCATAGAAGATACGTGTCTTCCATGTCCATTTGCAGTAAAAAGAAATAAAAAACACAACGGCACTACGAATAGAAGTTTTAGGTTGCAACACGAACTTTTAAAACATTTAAAAACGTCCTTGTTTATACGTTTGCATGTAGTAGTGCCTATTTTCCATAGAAATTTACTATTTCATACTATCTACATTATTTGTGGTGATTTATGTAAAGCACCTAAAACTACTTACTTTTGTAATTCAAGTTTATTATTCTTTTGTTTCTTCATAATTGTACATTCCGAATTGCAAGTCCTGTCATTCTAAATAACTGTATAAATGTTAGTCTATTTACGTAGTTGCTCGGTGGCTAAAAGACTTGCTTGACTGTTTTAAAGTTCATCGCTTCATTGACTTTGTGTCGTACGACTTTTTGCTAGCCAATCAATATAGAGTGTATTGACTGCATACCGCACAAGCCATCGAGCTGAAGTTTTTACTCCAAGTATTAGTGACCCTTCTCACCACTTCTGTTCTGTCAGCGGTTGCAGCTTCACACATTTGAATTTATTTGCGATAAATTTCTTTTTTATTTAGAGATAACGTTTTGCCTTCATAAACTTTGTTAACACCTTCATAAATTTACCTAAATTGAAGAGGTATTTATCTTTTATTTTTTAAATTAACAAGTTATCTTTTACGCAGTTCATTTCACATTATTTATTGAATCCCAATCAATTTGATCATTTCTCATCATCTCATTTTTCACCATTACCTACCCATCCAAACCTCCTGATCTGCCTACACTACTCCTGGTTAATCTCAGCATAATTCTCATTAATTGTTTTTTAAAAATACTAAATCTACAGCACATCAGTCACATTGAGTTTTTACTTAATAGTCTGATCCGGCTCTTCTGTGAAAGAATGCAACTACTTACTGACAATTTATAATTAAACTTTAATGACATATATGAAGCATAGAATCATGGAGTGAATGTATGACACGATCATTTAATCAGATTGGATTGATATATTATTTCTGCATTTAATCTGAATTAACTAGAGCATTCAGAGAAGGAGCACTTTCAGTAGAACATTCTTTTTCTATTTTTATATATTTATCAACATATTTTACTGTAAATATCCTCCCTTGTTTCATGGTTTGCTTTCAAAACGCTTTTTGTATTCATTTTCATTTTACCGTAGTTAGATATTTCCTGATAAAATTGTAATTGACAATATAGAACAGTTATTGCCTCGACAGTTTGCCTGTTTACATGAAAAGTCCTTGTAGAAGCTTATAGAAATTGATTAAATTTTAACATGAAAATCAATGTTTTATTTCCACAACGCAACGGCATTTTTAATTTGTTAGTAACTATTGGGTAGCTCTTTACCACACAGGTCATCCAGGTAAAACAATTGATGATCAATAATTATTAGATATACACGTAAATGATAATTTAATGTTACGATAACAAAATACTGTTCATCAAATGAATTATTACCTTTGTGTTTTGGTTTTCAAAATTTAGATTTTTTTGTGTGAATTCATCACCTCTGTCATTTAGTTACTGATAATTTTCCTTCATCTTGTTTTCAGATTGTCTGTACAGTGTAATCCTGGTAGGGCTTCCTTTATTTCAAACTAAACAAGTGTACAAATGTGAAATTTGCCATTGCCCTTTGCACCTATTAACTTCAATTCCATTCGAATAAAAAATTACTTACTAAAAGTAGTAAAATATATTATGCCACACTAACTTGTATATAGAAATATCGAAAACACCATCTCTGTCTAATAGACGAGATTCAGTTTCAAACCGTTAGGGTTATCTATGTATTGTTTTTTCAATGGTTTATATAAAGACGTTTCAAATTATTGAAATCAATTATCAGCAAAAATCTAATAATTTAAAATAAAAACATTATATAGTTGCAGCCATTATTTAAATAAGTAATCACTCTTTTAAATTAAAACCAATCAACATTTGTGATTGAAGAATCTCTGTTATAAATATTCCCTTTTATTTCGTAAAAACGTTAGAAAGGGCTTTTTAGGAAGGAACTGCTACATATTTTGCTACATGTTTGTTATGTTGTACATTTTAAGTAATGCATTTAAAACATAATTATCTAGTGCATCCATGTGATCCTTTAAAACATTGAAATCAAGAAAAAACATGGGCTAACACCAAAGCAAATATTTACGAGTCTATGCATATATAAAAGACCTTGTGCAGCGGCAAAGGTCGCAATTCAAAAAGTTGACAACGGTGTTGTATATGAGCCATGAATTTAATCCACATATCGATAAAAATGTAATACTTTAGGGAAATGCATCTTAAGCTAACATTTATAAAATGCTCAATTAATTTACTATATTTAAATTTTATAGTTGGTATACCAGCAAAAATGTGAATCTAAGATCAATCCACCTGATGACACGATTCTGTATTCTCATGGAGCCTATGTTAGCTTTTAATCTTCAGAGATGGTAACTTTACCGCATACAAATGTTGAACATCGTTTTATCGTAAAAATGGTTATATTTGTATCCTGCTGCAGTCGGTGTTCTTTGAAATCTGCTGCCAGAATACCATATTTAAATCAAATTTCTATGTACTCCAACACATTTTGTGTCTATAAGCCCTTCTCATGAAACTGGCATAATAAATAGAATAACGGAGGCACAATTATCGTTTATACGCGGTTGGAGACCGATTTAGTCTAACTCTAGATGCATATCTGAGCAAATCTAAAGCGATGAGCAATTGAAGGTGATGAAACGTAAAGTAAGTATATGTGTTTTGACAAAAATTAATTTGATAATGCTTCAGTAATTGTTTCTACTTTCTTTAAATAAACAAGACTTTGTGGCCAGCAAACAGAATTTAAATATCAAATTTGTTGGAAGCGCGAAGATTGCTACCGGAAAATTGCTACCACGAAGATTGCTACCCGAAAATTCCTACCACGAAGATTGCTACCTACGAAAACTCCTACCTACGAAAATTGCTCCCACAAAAACTGCTCATTCGAAAACTGCTACCCAGGAAAATTCCTACCTAGGAAAACTGCTACTTTAAAATATACGACTTATTTATTTGACCTTATAACCCAAGCGTGTTTATGTAGAGTAAGGAGAAAACATAAAATGCTGTTACTTACTACTACATTATCTGTTGTTTTTGAAAGCATAGAGTTTATTGGCAAATTTTTGATTGTATTCGTTTTTCTGAGATAGTATAGCCAATGGAAAAAAACTACAAAAGACACATACAAAAATATCTTTCTTGATCTATCTATAAAGCTGTGCATGGAAAGTCAAATATTGAAACTAAAAACTTAAAATAATTTGAAAAAAATCTTGAACAACTGTTGGAATAATATCATCTTATTATAGTTATATTTCACAGTGCTGAGCTTGAGTTTTTTGCTTGACAACAAACAACATCAAAGTGATTAACAAATACAATTAGGAAGTAGCGTCTTGGCACAACCTAAAAATATAAAAACTGGGCATTTTATATGAATGGATTTTGCTTTTCAATACATGCAGCATGTAATTTATCAATATTAAAAGTTCTCACAAATTTTGTTATAAGAATCGTTCTTTATTCACATAACTCGGCTACCTAAACACTTATCCAATTTTCGTTGAACATTATTGACATTGGGGATTGGAAATTCAAGTTTCTTAAACTTTTCACATATTTTAATAGACTTTTAAGCTGTGAGTTTAGGTACCATCAATATCGTATAAACATCAACTAAGCTATAATATTAAATAACAAGATTTATAGATTTTAGTTGAATTGAATAAGAGATTTGTTTAAAGTTTTGTAATACACAATCTGTAGCAAGTAAATGCAAACATATCTACATAACAAAAATATTTTAAATTTCGAGTAAACTCTATGCTATTAAAACAACAGATAATGTAGTAGTAAGTAAGTAACAGCTTTTTATGTTTTTTCCTTACTCTACATAAACACGCTTGGGTTGTAAGGTCAAATAAATAAGTCGTATATTTTAAAGTAGCAGTTTTACTAGGTAGGAATTTTCATGGGTAGCAGTTTTCCTAGGTAGGAATTTTCATGGGTAGCAGTTTTCGAAGTAGCAGTTTTTGTGGGAGCAATTTTCGTAGGTAGGAGTTTTCGTAGGTAGCAATCTTCGTGGTAGGAATTTTCGGGTAGCAATCTTCGTGGTAGCAATTTTCCGGTAGTAATCTTCGCGGAGCCAAATTTGTTCTATCAAAATTCATAATTCTTTAGTTAGTTAAAATTAAAAGCTAGTTGTTTTATTTATCAATTTTATTTTATTATCAGCAACTGTATTCGTTATTGATAACATGAATAGTTTTCAAAACAATTTTAAGAATTCACAAGTACCTGTTTCATACAACTTGGCAGCTATTTTCTAACGATTTCCGTTTTAAACCTCTTTAGCAGAAACCAAAAGTACTACTATAAGTTGATACCATAGTAAGTACAAATGAAGCAATAAATCAATCTCCAAAACAATATGTAGATTAATCCTGAAATCGAGAAAATAAAATAATTATTATTGTGTAGACATCCCACCTTTTTAAACTTATTTTGTATACTCTTCACTGCATCATACATTCTTCAGTTTTTTATTTGACATACAACATCTTAGAATAATGACTCATACAGGTTCTACGGAGAATACGTATTTTATACCCTCATAAAATCGTTAGGAGTCGTTTTACTGTGTCAATACTTATATCCTGCTACATTCTTTGTTTTGTTTGCTTGTTACATTTTCAATTTTTTAAATCAATTTTAGGGTACAATCATGTGAAGTTTAGCTTAAATATAACAAGAAATAATAAATCTGTAAACATTAATACAAAAAATATCAGAGTTATTAGTAAGAAAGGCTGACATTCCATTGTTTTTTAACTGCAGTTACAAATTCTATATCATTCAAAAACTGAAAATCATGCTGAAAACCAACTTAGTTTCAAAAAATTAATATTCTACTTTGGCTACCCTTTCTCCATCTCTACTTTATTCTTAAAGAAAGAAAGTAATATTCTTTCATGTAAAATTAAAGCAAACTTCAAACTTCAACGGTTTTCTGCTTCATTACACTACTGTTGAAATTATTAATTAAAAATAAGAGTAAAAATTCTTACGTCCATAAATTGGTAATGATATTGTTCTTCATGAACTTACTTCTTTATTAGTAATGAGCTTAGCATTTAATCTTGAATATATTATATATTATATATATCAAAAGGGGGTTCTGCAAACCAAATATATTAGAGATTTTATATCGTTCTATTTACTGAGAATTTTGTGCAAAATTCTACCGGTAACTTTTTCAGCTACATAATTATGAAGATCAAATATTTGTAAATTCAAATACTCGAGAATTATTAAATGTACAATACCTATTTTCCTATCAGTAAATCAAACACATGTTTCTTAATGTTTTAATTATTTTAAACTTTGGAAATATCCTCTGCCACTCAAATTATCCGATAAAAATACTTTTAGTAATTAAAATGTGAGTCAAATCTGACCCAAATGTGATTCAAATTTGACTCACAAAATATTAATTATTTTTATTTAATAAAACGAAAATGTGAGTCCAATTTGACCCCCTGGTACTTGACTGAATATTAAATCCTGCTATTTTTTTTGTTTTGTTTGTTCAATCGATTTATCAACACGCTTTCATAACAGACAAAATATCGCCATTTTCAATTTTCAATACACACAAATTGAATAGACTTTTATGGGTAAATTACATTTCATGATTTTTCTTGTAACAACTAGTCAGTTAAAAGGTCATATACACAACAAAAAGTTGTAGTAAACATAAATAGAAAAAATAATTGTTGTTATTTTCAAATCAGTTCAAATAATGCAAAATTTAATATAACCAAATCAAGCTCAAGCCAACTAACTAAATCAGAAGCTTAATGCAAGTCAGGTAAACGTAAATATTTGGATCATATTTTGTGAACACACATGTTATATACCGCTTCATATACTTTATTTAAAATTATATGACATGTGTCGGTGCCAAAAACATACTGAAGTAACTAGAATAACATGTATGCACCTAGACAAATAATTCAATATAAAATATTATTTTTAAACAAAAACTTAATTTTCCCTGTAAAATTACCAACTTCTCAAAGACCGATAATAAACCAATTTTAGAAAAAAGTTCTAATATTCAGAGAAAATGAAATGACCATCTTTACTAAATTAAAAAATTTACACTACATAACTATTTTATTTTAGGTAATTCATAAATGAATATAATTATGAAATGAAACTAACGGCTAACTTATACATAAAGAACATACATGCACGATTCCTGCAAAAGTTTATTACGTAAAATCTGCGAAACCGATACATTAAATGCTTTTTTATTTGAAATTTGTATGTGACATTTTAACAACAACAATACACTCCCATTTAAAAAATAAGCAGTTTAACTGAAAAAACTGTAGATTAATAAAGTTTGCACAGATGATTACTATGACATAATGCGAGGAGGAAATAGTAAAATGATTATTTAAGAAATATCTAAGCGTACTCATGTTTTAATTCGTTAATTGCAATATCAAATAAACATAATTCATCTATAAAAATTCCATCTGCTGATTAAGCAATAAACATTGTTTGTAGGAAATTATTGTTGGCCTTCTTGTTTTTCATTTTTTTTGCTGTTACTTAAAATTGTTAAAGCCATCAGCATGAAATATAAAGAAATTATGCTTTCCATTCAGCTTAAGCTGATTAACTTATTTTATTACGTTGACAGAACCCTTTCCCAGTTTTTGAGTTTTTTATAAGCTCTACATATCGGTTATGATTGAGTTTTATATAATTGTTTTTGTCAATGTATATCGTCTATGAAAATATAAAGATTACGTAATACTGCAAGGCTTCATAAAAGCCCAAATCGTTGAAATTTTCATTCATTATTAAAAATTGCAAAACGAGACGTTAAAAGATTACAGTGCTGAAAAGGAAGCTTTTATTAGTGAATACAAAGTATTCATAGAAATTCTTGAAGGTGAAAAACGAAAAGTGAATGCGTGTATAAATAAAAATATTGTAAATTCCATTTTGACAAGTTCTCAAGCATACAGGTTTTCTTCGATTTTCACTTTCCTTTTACTTCGTTGTCTTTTCGTGAAAGAAACATTTTTGAGTGCTTCTGTTTTATTTATACTGACTTGCTTTGTACGCACATGTTCACAGGAAATGCTTCCAACAAAAAAGGAAAATGCTCGTTACAGATGTATGTATTTTTGGCAAATGGTAACACAACAACTTCCTTTGAATCAAAGGATTTTGCAATTTGGTTGTCGCCATAGTTTTTTGTCTAACCAATAGAATAATTCAGCGACAGGTTGGCAAGCAGTTTTATAGTCGTTGACACAGCACCAGCCCGGTGGAGGGTGACTGGATTCAAAGACTATAAATTTCACTAGGCGTGACTCAGAAATTCCCTCCAGATTATTGTCTCCTATTTGATCTTTAGCATATGTACATGAGCTTGATTTCCTCAGTTTTTTTTCAATTCTCTGTTCTAATATTTTGCTTTGCTTTCTCGTCAAAACACTTCTATATTTAGATAAAATACAGCAATTTAAAAATCATAAATCTAAAAGCTCCCGTTAGACTTCAACAGCTGCACGTCATCGCCTTTCTTAAGCTTCTTTTGGCGAAGTCGTAAATTTTAATTGGAAGTTTCCGTTCCATTTCCGTCATTTGAAAATAATCTTCTTCTCAGGTAAAAAGCAAAGCACCGCAGTAAAATCGGGCTGTAGCTTGTTAGTAGAAGAACTCAAGAGGAAGAAACGAAAAACCGATGACTTGTACTTACATGGCATTTACTATGTTTTTCAGAGTTTTATAAAACCTATTTTAGATTTTAGAGTGAGCAGTTATGAACGCAAGTAATAGAGTCTCTCGTTTCTCTTGGAAGGTAAAAGGTTGCATGCATTTTGTTAATATTTTACAAATTTCAGCGACTAAATTATACACACACGTTCACTGTAAGGCAGAAAAATTTGAATCATATATGTGTATATATATAAGATTTTTTGAGTGAATGATAATGCACATGTCTTATGGTTTGTAATATTTTATTATACGTGCAGGTGGTTAAGGTTTTGAAGTGAACGATTTTACGCTTTAAATCAAATTATGACCGTGCTTGGCATTTAAGAAACCATCTAGGACATTTGAAAAAGCCCAGGATGATGTTACTGTATTTTTGTGCAGTTGTTTACAAAATGGATTTAAAACCTGCGACAATAAAAATCAAGCTAATTTTTACTTGCAGATTTACTTTACTGCTTACCTGATACATGTTTTTACTGTCAAATAATATTTATGTATTTTCTTAAACTGATCTTCACTATATTTTTAGTTTATTTTCATGGCAATACTGCTTCACAATACTAGTTTTTATAAAAAATAATTAATGAACAATGGCCCTTGTTTACTTTATTATGTCTTTGCTATAATCAATCTATATATCAGTCTTTGCCACAGGTTTATCTGTAGTTATAAATTACTTCAATTGAGCTAAAACTTGTGCAGACGACAATAAAATCTACAAACAATTTACAGTTTCTTTTCTTTGCATTGTTTCATTTCTATGTTCTTCATAACAAATCCTATCTACTCTTTTATCTGCCGCTGTAATTTTTTTCAAAATAACCTAAAATGTTATACAAACGACGTTAAAATTTGCAACTATTTCAAGTTACCCATATGGGTCTTCACTGTTTTTGTGAATTATTTCATTGCTAAAAGATAGTTTTTTTTTGGTTTTGATAAAAGAAACATATATTATGAAACATTTGCAGATGTAAAAACCAGTGTTGTTTCATCTTCTAGGTAAGGTAATCATTTAGTAAAATTAACATTTAATCCAAAAACTATTTATAAACGGACAAATACGTAGTTGAATTAGTACATGTTTTTGCTTTGAAGATGATATCAAAATGATTTTGCTGTACCTAATGCAATCATGCATCCTTAATGCAATCATTCGAACGAGTCGAAAAATTTTTTCTTCTGATGAATAAATTTATATAAATTAAAAATATTTTTTGCAATTTTTGGTAAATCAACAGGCACCTGGTGCTAGCAAAAAATTATCTTGAAACTTAATAATTTTCTTGGTGAAAGCTCGTAAATTTTATAAGAAATTTTAGTATTAAAAAAGATCAAATGCAATTTAGTTTCATTCCGTATTTTTTCTCCTTTTTATTTTATTTTTCATCTCAATTCTGAATATACTTCAACTGTTTAATTGTACAGCAAACAAAATTGCATATTTGTGTATGTTATAACGTTCATCTTCTCTCTACTGACTAGAAAATTCGTATTAATTTCAAAGAAGAAACTTGCTTTTATCGTTCTCTTTTTTCATCATTAAAAATGATACACTAAACATATTGCCTAGAGGATTCGCTTTTCTGCGTAAACTAAACTTGGCTGAGAACTGAATTCAGAAAAAAAAACTTTTTTCCTTATAAAATAGTTTCTTGTTTTGTTACTATGTACCTATCTCAAAAATACAGCAAAGCTAACTTACATACAAGTTCTAGTTTATGAAGAATCCAAAAGAGAGAACGCGAAAGTTACACTTCGAAAATTTAAATCATTTTATTTCAGATTAACAGCACCACAATTATCTTCTAAATAATTATAATGGCATCTTATCGTTAAAATATTTTTGGATCTTTTATTCTCGTGGGTGTCGTATTTTGCAGAAGAGTTTTTCAAATTGTTAACCAAAAACTCATTTTATTTTATATGTACTTTGTACAATCAGTTTTAAGTATCCATACTTTGTATTGCCTCCGATTTCACGTGTAACGTAACCACTACCCACTTTATTAAGTGCCAGGTACTGGTACTTTATAATAATACATGGTGGGAGCAAAAATGTCTGTCTGTCCGTCTGTC
>JAQFYG010002927.1:0-13481 GCA_034694325.1 Entomobrya corticalis
AGTACATACATATGCCCTCGTGTATTCATATTAAAGCTGTTTTTATTAATCACAAATGGCTATAATAAATGCTTATGCATATAGACTCTCGCACTCCTTTTAGCTTTTTCCATCATAAAAACAATATAAAAAAGTACATTCCTATACGACCTACAACAAAAAGGGAATGAACCGAAAAATCTATTACAAAAAATACTCAAAAGCATTCTTTTATGTCATTTCTGGTAAAACACTGCTACAAAATACACAACAGAAACAATACATTCCTAGAAATTCCTAGTAATATGTATGGAAATCTTGTGAGATTTGTCAAAGTTGTTTGAAGTAAACAACAGCTCTACTTTTTAAGCAAAGAAGAGTTGGCTTGTCAATCCAACAGAGGATTTTTTGTTTTGGGAAAACTGCGTACATTTCTTAGTATTTTTTATCCATGTCTATATATATATCTAATACAAAAATTTCCAGATGAAGTCTTACTTTCCGCTTCTCCCCTAGTATGCATCTCATTATCATTTTATATAAACAGCACGACAACTATTCTCAACCTATTTACTATACATATGCACTTTGCAATCAGCCTTGAAGGCATGAACATACGTTTTTATTTTTATTATTATTATTACCAGTTGCCTGTTATCACGATGAGGAAATAGTGTGTTTGTGTGCACTATTCATGGAAAACATGCACAAACAGAATATTATAGCTCTTGTCTGTAGGCAAATGCCAAAATCAGAGAGTATTCTGATGATGATTATTATATAAAAGTCAGACATGTATATATATTCTTGTTACCTATATCTTCCGAGGAGAAAAACGGCGTAGTTTATAAAGAGCTCTATATTTTTTACTATTAAGGCTATTACAGTAAGACTCTCAGATTTTCAATATATTTTATGTGCAGTGAGAGCACTACTGTGCATTATCTAATCTGGGTTTGTAGGTGTTTGGGAAAATGTGCTCGCATCTCATTTTCCCCAACTTTACAACGTACAATTTAGAGGTGTGATCATGTCGTCAACCAACTAACCACCATGATGCTCCAGATTCTATTTTTATGAAAGGATGTCTCTGTCTCTCTGTTCATATCATAAGCAATATGGTTATATGAACACATACGTATCATAATCGGGCCAGGTTTTACTAGTTTGGTTTTTTTGCAAAGATACTGGTTTTTGCGTCGTTGTCGTCGTGTAAAACAGATAAATTAAGTGGATTCCAGTAGTGTGGTACCACAGGAAACTATAGAGTCCTCCTCTCTCTTCTATGCATACTTTCTCTTACTTTTCTCGTTCATTTTGTTCATTCATTCATTCCACATTTTTATGAGCTGTGATCATCATTTTCGTGGTTGGATGAACTGCTATATCACTGCTTGCTAAACTTCTCTCTTCATTTTAGGTCGGTCGGCTGATGCTATACTGCTAGGGCGAGAGGAGATGTGATGATGATGATGATCATGGTGATGTTCTTCCAAACTATTATACGATATAGGACGGAAATTTAGTTTTTTAGTGTAGTGTAGAGGATTGGATTGGATGGTGACGATGTTGATGATGATGGCAAAGGTACAGTAATGAACTGGTTCACATCATTTCCATAGAATGCCTTTTGCGAATGCAAGCTTGCATTAGAATCGAGTGGAACTATGATTTCTCTGGGATTGTAGGGAAAGCCAGCAAGCATATTCTCCAAATTTGCCCAGAAATTGTACCAAAATCCAATAGTAAATCTGTAGTTGGCCAAGCGAGAATTTATTAGAAATGTATAAATTGCAAACTATCGCGAGGATTTTGGTTATTTGCAAAATTACATTACTCCGAATATTGCGATACATTAGCACTTCATTCATCTTGTAATTTCATTGATGCAGTCTTCGGGAGGAAATGGAAGTTGATGTTATATTGTGGGTTTCATAGAGAAAGTTTGCTGACTGACTGACTGATGTATGTATTTCTTTTTGTGTTAAATTTTAGGTTTCAACAGGAACCGGTATCGTCTCCTTTTACGTCCACCTCATTATAGCCGTTCCCGAGGCGTTTATCCTGGGTCAGGGTGAGTACCACGTTGAAGAAGGGAGCACCATTAATCTTGTCTGTATTGTAGAAAAGGTAAGCAATCTGATTTTTTTGAGAATATATACGTGCATGTCTCAGATTATGCAAGGAAAACGGCAAATTTAATGGTTTTAAGACGATTGATATGTATTGCTGTTTTGCGTCAAATATTGGAAAAGATTACGTAATTATCTTCTCCTTTTAATATTACCTGCAACTAGTTCAATGGGGACTTTCAGGATGCTACTGCAATGATTGCATTTTTTAAATATCAACATGAATGCTGTCTTTATGTCTTCTTCGTTCTCATTATTAAATCGTGCAAATTATAAATATTCGATGAAGTAGAACATAACGAGAAATCGTGCACGAAATACTCAGTGGGCTATGAGTTCCGTTGATAATTGATTGTTGGGAATTTCCGTTTACAGAACGTGATAATTTTGATGTCAACAGGCTTCATATGTATTTGTAAAGAATATACGAATATGAATATCTTTTCAGTTCAAGGTAAATGAGGAAATTCTACAAAATTCGTTGAGTGAGAGTCTCTCCACACAAATGAATGCCAAATTGAGATCTTATTGGATTCATGCTGGGTTTTGTTTGTAGGACTTTATTATTGACACATTATATCATGGACCTGCGAACAGCTTTTGCATCTCTGTTCTACCTTTTGGTATGCCTCCTTCAAAATATATCAATCAATGCCACAGTACTCCTAAAACCTAATCCCAAGGCCTTTGTATGGTTTGATTACGCTGACAGGTTGAAAAGGTTAAAGACAACATAATGGGATGTGTTCATGATGGAATCGGGTGTCGATTTGGTTTACGGGAAGACGCAATATACAAATGTATATACCTATTATAATTTTACAAAGCAACTCATACGCACATTTCTAAGTTTTTTGTTTCTCCTTGTCATCTTCTATTTATTTCAATTTTTCACAAAACCTTTTAATACACCCCCGCTTAAGAGGAAATAAGGATTGTATTATCATAATATGCTCTTCTCTTGTTACCTTGAGTAAATAAGTCAATGCCAATCATAACATCATTGCTTTAACACTCTCACCTTTCATTATTTATTTACAAGGTATGATATTTTGTGGCTATATTAAAATTTTAGGTAAGTACATTAGTTTGTTACCATCTTACGCGCATAGTTTCATTAATACTTGATATCGACTTCTAGCTTGGAATCTAAGAGGTACTTGATATTGATATTGAAGGGCACAAATAGCATCAGATTTTGCGGAACGGGTAGCTTGTCAGAGTAATTGCGTGGATCCTAATGACATGCTACGCAGCAATTTATTTTGCTGTAATAGGTGTATAGGTAAATTCCTTTTTGGTGGCAGATTTGATGATGTTTTTATTATTTGATAAGTGAAAATGTAATTTAATATTCTTGCCAAAACGGAAAGTAAGGTACACTACCAGTATTTGCCAATGAAATTACTGACAACAATCAAAAGGCTTCAGCAACAACACTAACTAGTGTATATTTTGAATTTGTTATTTGGATAGATAAATAAATAAATAAACACACTATATATATTTTCGAATGAATTGTTTGCAGAATTACTGCTAACTGTTTGAGAGTTCCAAGAAAGCGGAAGAAGTTAGTGTGCATTTTTCGGTCGATGTGTTGCAACACAGGTTTTTCTATTCTGATCCGTATCTTTGTAAATTCCTTGAATCCTCCTCTATCTTCTCTTTCCTTTCCTACTACAACACTTGTTTTATTTTTTTATCATACTTTCTTCCTGCTCTTTTCCCTCACTCCATTCATTCATCTGTTTATTTCCCTTGAGCAGTTTCACACAGTATATTTTGAGATGGTAGTAGATCTTCTCTTACATATCCTTGTAACACGTACGTCCTAGCTAAAAGCTGAACAAAATAAAACACAAGATGCTTGAATTCTGCTGCAGACAAATCGGTACGGCGTACACATACTAGACAATATAAAATACCAAGTATCTCTGATGAAAGTCTAAAGTACAAACAAATTCAGAAAGTAGAAACAAAAACATCCGCTACCACTACCGCACTCATCCACCCACACTTTCTTTTAAACCACCACCACCACCAGCTCAAAACAATAACAAAATTTGTTTGAAAACTGAAATGCTCCAAGGCTGATTTCACAACGAAAAAACCTTTTTTCCTTAACTTTTAAATGTATTTTGGTACAATAAAAAATTTAAAATTGTTAAGAATCCCAACCCAACAAGCATATGATAGTTTCATACCCAAGTTTTTCAAATAAAAATAAAATGGAAGTGAAATATCATGCAGCAGTTAGTCACCCAGCATGAGTGAAAATGCATTATAAAAAAGGATGAAAAAGTATACAAAAGCTTGACTGAATGAACACTGCATTTTTTTTGGTTCTTGCAAGTGATCTCCTTTGTAATTCCGTATCATCAACGTTCTCTATTCTTTTTCAAATTTCTTCTTTAGATGTATTCGTTCTTTCTCAAAATTCAAAGACTTAAAGCTAAAGAAAAGCAGACACTTTCTCGCCGTCTGACACTTATTATTTTTCCTTTCTCATTTTCCCTCCTCATGTTTTTCTTTCATTTTCGTCTCTTTTTTCTCTGTCTCATTTCTCACACCCAGTCAGTCTGACTGATGATGATAATTTGATATATCGTTAGCTATGTGAAGCGATTGCTTCTGCATTACAATGCACTTGTTCCTTTCTTATAGATCTTTTCTTTTTTCTTTGATATAAACTGAATGCACTTTCCGCCACACCTTCTCAATTTCATTGTGCAGCACTAGGTGAAAGCATGATGGCATGCACTTCATTTTTTTGATGATGACGGCAAAGAGGAGGGGCTGGTAGTTGGTACGAGAGAGCGACGATCTAGATGATGATTATTATAGAAACGCTGTGAGAACTACCAAGGTCGATTTTTTGTCTAGAAAAAAACATGTTTCATTCTATTTCTTTTGTAAAAGTAAAGCATCAACACTCCAGGTGCACTTTAGGCACCAAAAAAGAAAAAAACACAAGCTGAAAAATATTTCGAGTGCTTTGCCTTTGGTGAAAGTCTAGAATGAATATAAAAACAGTCTAGTCTGTATCCACTAAAAGCATACGACATTACACCACCAGCAACAACAAGACCGCACTAAAAACAGATTTAAGTAAGTTTTAAGATCTTACTCTCAACTACCCTTATATTTTATCCACTTTTCTTAGCAAGCAGCCCACCCAACAAAAATCTTCCAATAACGCACACACATTTTTTTCTGATACTTTTTTTTAAAAAGTAGCTCTCCACTTCCCTTCAGCAAATAAAATATGGAGAACTTTGCTGGGGGCAATGTGGTGCCCCTTTTGCTACTACACTGCTCTGCACTACCAAAAAAAGAAGAAAAAAATATGAGAAAGTACAGAGGAAAAAAAGTAAGTAAGGTGGACTGAGGGAATGTTACACTTTCTTTTCATCTTAAGTAGAAAAGTAATGTCTGTAACATAAATGTATTCTTAGGCACGAATGTGTGTATGTGTGTGTCTGTGAGTGTGTATCACACCGTATTCATCATCATCATCGTCTTCGTGGTCCTAATATATATATTTTTTGGATAAGACAGTTCAATAGCTACAAGCTGTGTGTGGGAAAAAAACTTTGGCAGAGTAAGATTTTTTAAAGGAAGTTCCATTGCTTCCTCTCTGCTTTTATACTTTTAGAAATATTTTGAGTAAAAAATAAGCGGAAATTTGTATACATAGGTAAAAGACTATACAACTTATACAAGGGAACATTTTTGTAGGTAGTTTTACCGATATTGATACCAGCAGCAAGCTTTTAAACAAGAGAAAAGAGAAGGCTATATATAAGCTATATTTTTCCCCAAGAAAAAGGGTGAAAGCTATATATAGAGTAAAAAGTACTTGTATAACAGCAGTAGTAGGTCTAAACTAGATGTCCTGAATACTTAAAACCCAGACGATTTTTTCTCAAGAAAAAAAAATTCACTGGAGCTTACTATCTTTATACTATTTTTTACAAAAAAAACTTAAAGTGATGCCCTGAAGCAGGAGTAGAAGAAGAAGGAAAAGAAGAAGAAAAAGCAAAAGAAGCGTTTAGCGTAAGCAGAAAGGAAGTTGTATTTTCCTAAGTAGGTAAAATGCTGTACTGACGACACTGTATCTTCATCTTTCCTTGAAAAAGAGGGTATCGATGAAAAAAACTACTACAGAGAAAAGGGGAAGATTTCTTGAGAAAGAAAAGCAATAGCATTTCATATTCCTGTTGAGTATATTATTATATAAGGAGCTTCTCTTCTTCTTCCAAGCTTTCACACGCACGTTACGACATGATCTTCTACGCAAAAAAGCTCTTCTCTGGGATTAGCTTTGCAAGAATGGATGGATAAGAAAATGTATGAAAAACATTTTAAATCTAAATGTTTAGTATATATTTTCTTGCAAAAAAATAAAGTTGTTTTTTCTTTTAAAAAAAGGATTTCTGTTTTAGTCGCTGAGTGGATAAAGATAAGAGATATGAGCTATTTATCTATGTAGGTTGTTGTAAAAGAGAGAGAGAGGTAAACCCATTTTTACTTAAAAGCACGTGGACTCTGGAATAAAAGGCGATGAAGATATGAGCCATGATGAGCCCTTCTTGCATGAGCATAAATACTGGGTATAACAACAAAACAAGTTTTAGTATTTAGTAGAGAGATGGGATATGGGATGAGGCTCAAGAGCTTTTGTAATTGAGATGAGGAGAGTGTACGCGTGTGGAATAAAGAAGCGGACACAAAAGAAAATCTCTTATTTGCCCTTGGATGGATAGAACACATTGAACACAAGTGCTCTGTATATGGCTCTATTCTGCACTATTTTTTCCCGAAGCTCTAGGAAGAATATGATGCTGGTGCTGGTGGTTGCGGGTTTTAATTATTCTGGTGTTGTTTCTGTTGTTGTTTTTGAATTATTTGGTAAGCCTTGTTTATGCAGATGAACAAACTGGGAGGAAGGAAAGCTATAATGTGCATAGGTAGTGGATAAGATAATATTTTTGAATGCTTAATGGATGCAGGCAAAAGGCTTTCAAAATCAAATGCTTTCTTTTGTTCTTTCAAAACTGGTTTTTAATAATAAAAAGAACAAGGAAAGAATGAATGTAGGTTGGATGGTTTATATGAAAAGTGTGTAGTCCATCTGAGATTGCTCAATTTTAATTAGCATTTAGAAAAGGTATGTGGCACGTATATAAGTATCTGTGTAACAAAAATGTTGAAAGCTAGAAGCTAGGTGAAAATTTCTTACTTTTAGTATTACGCTCTTTCTGTTGAATTGTAAGGCAAAATTCAACAAAAATGGTTGAGTAAATTGCAAAGGAATATGAATCTATTTGGAGAATCTTAGAAAAAGAAAAGAATCATTGTTTTCTAAAAAACAAAAGAAGAAAATCTTAAGAGTAATTTAGCATTGTGTTTTTTTATGTGTACAATGTTGCAAAAAGGCAACTGTGGGCAGTGGGAATCCAAGGTTGTCTGGTTTTTAAGTATGCTCTTCTGCACTAACCGCACTTGGAAGTTTTAAGGAAATACTTGAATACATATTGTGTTGTAATTATTCTAATTCTACCCAGATGTTATAGAGCTTTGTTTACGAGTGTATTAAAAGAAAAATATCTAGCAGTTATTTTTTATACTTGTTCATAAAGTGCTGAATTTGATGGAACACTTTATGAGAAAGGCAAACATGTGTGTGACAAGTGTAAAGTAATTTTACTTACTTTCCAGAAATTATATATTTTTAGAAATCTAAAATTTAAAGTAATCTAAATTTAAGCTATGCACACTAAAATCAACCCACACTATTATTAAGAATTGGCCAGATGTAGGAAGTAGGTTAGCAAAACAACAAATTTATCTAGACAACTGTTAAAATATAAATGGATACACACATACACACTTGTCCATCGACAAGTATAAATTTGCGCACATTTTCAGTTTAATGCACATAAATACACAAAGTAATAAGCAATCATACTGATATAAACTTATAACTTTATAAAGTAAACCTAGGACAATGGCGAATACAAAAGACAAATAAAGAAAAACACTAAAAAGAAGCATCTCTTCTAAAGAATATGAATATATTTGACAAAAGTGAAAATAAGAGAGAAAATAAAAAAAGTTTTTTCCCTTGTCCAGTTGAATTACAATACATTGAGTTTACCAAGCCTCATATTATTCAGCTTCTGTATGAATATTATTAGAAAACATAATACATAAGCAAGTATTCAACTCGAGGACAGCATATTTTACTTTTTTCTCGCTTTGTCACTTAAAATTTTTTACAAACAAAAAAAACGCCAGAGTAAAAAGAAAAAGAAAATTGAAGAAAAGAGAAGCCGACATACGACATTATTTTCACTTCACCCGAGCCAAGTCAAACCGACCGCTCTGCTGCCATCAACAAAAAAACAGAGAGAAAGCTCATATACTTTTATTCTTTCAAAAAACGTATGCAAACCATCAACAATGACAAGAGTGCGAATAAAAAAAACTCGTCCATTCTTCTCTTTCTTTTCTTTATTCTTTTTTAAAAAGATGGACAAACAAGAAGAGAAAAGCCGTCTAGCTTGAGTGAAACTGAGTGAACCCATTCCATCTGATTTGTACTACTTTACTTTACCACAAAAAGCGACACAAAAAGCATATTTGCATGAAATATAAAAATACACTTATTGTGTGTTAGGTCGTATACCTCGTTTCAAAAAAAGAGAAAGAATATATAATATTATGTTTATGATTTAAAAAAATATAAACGGAATATATAACAGCAAGTCGAGCAAAAGTTTTCCCTTTATCATCATCATGTCGTCGTTCTTGCTTTTGATGATGGGCAGGCAGGGATGCACAGTGCGTGTTTTGAAAATGTGAGTGAGGTGCCCCAGTGTAATAATAAAAAGCTTCTTTTTTTTCTCCAAATATAACATTGTAAATTATGCATGCATGGTCCATAGTCCGCCAACCATGTAGATTTTTTCCTTTGCAGCTTCTTGTTTGTACTTTTCTCTTTCCAACCGTTTTATTTTCTAAGTTTAAAAAACGGCTGCCATCATCTCGTCACCGTTGTTGTTGGCATAAAAAAATGAAGCAATAATGTATTTTAGAACGAAGATAATACGTAAAATTGGGATCTATTCATATAACAAAGTTACTTACTACCAGCCCCCCTCCTTCCCTATATGACATACTAGAAGCAAACTTCATACTCATCTAATGACTAATGAACAGCCCCTTTTCATGTCTTCGTGGCCGCATTTTCCATCTCTGAACATGAAAGTCTCTCTGGTGCGGTGAGATGTGATATGTGATGTGGTAGGAGCTTGTACGTCCTGTTATTTTACTTTCTTTCCTCCTTCCTCCAAATTCTCCTCTATTTTTTGCAAAAAAAAGTTGCACAGGGACTGAGAAGATCATTACATATTTAGATAATATGAAAAAACTTGTTTTTATACTGTTTACTACAAAAAAAGTAGTAAAAAGCTAAACTAAGCCAAGCAGAATTGTAGAATAAATGTAGAGCGTGAATATGCTGCTGTTGTGGTGGTGATAAAAACTATGGAAGTGGTTTACACATAAAAAATGTAGGGAATAACTGGCTAACTACCAAACTAGATACATTGGAGTACTTAGTACTTAGTACTACTACCAGCAAAACTACAAAAGGAACTTGCTGTACTGAGAAGGAGGACCTTTGAGAATTCCTCCAGTTTGTATCATCATCAACTCCTCCATACTTGGAAATATAGTTTTTTTTCCTGTTCAGTTTTTTCCTCTTCTGTCCCTCTGTGGTAGTCTGGACTCTGGACGATCTGTCTCTTTAGAAAATATAAAAAGTATCAAAACTACTTGCCTCATGTCTATTTTCCTTACTTTCATCCACATTTTTTTCTTGCTGGAGTTCGACAAAACAACAGCAGCAAAATATATGTATATTGCTTGTTCTGATGATATGATGATGAAGTAGAGGATAGTCAAGAGAGAAAGGGAAAGTATCAGAAGAAGACACTAAAGTAAGAACAGATAGCGAAGAAATAGTATTTTTAGAATGACAAAAATAACTATACATATTTTATAGACAAAACTGCTTCGTACCAATGACGGGATCCACTCTTCTGTGCTCCACTGCTCTATGCTGTTTCAGCACAAAAAACTCGAAAAATATATGTTTTTATCTCTTTTCCACTATGCGACAATAGTAATGATGTTGCCAGTAAAACTTTTTTGTTTAGTGAATGGCTGAATAATATGAACTTATGTTACATGACGGTTTAAAAGAGATAGAAAAAAAAGACAAAGAAAAAAAAATTCATATTGAAGTCTGACTGACTAAACAATATTTATTTATATTTATGCTTATGTAAGGCCTTTTTTGTGTAAAGGAATCAAAATATATTATGATGATGACGACTCTCTGCTTCTCGACTCTACAAAATATTTTATTTTTATGTTGCTCTCTTCACGACAACGACGACAATCTTGATGATGACAAAAATGATGATAATGTTATATTATGTTTTAGTATACCTATATGGTGTAGAAGAAAGAGAGAAAGTCACTAAAGCGGATGAAGATAGACAAGACAAGTATACAGGAATTTTGAACAAGAGAAAAAGAAAAATAAGAGAGGAGGATATGACGACGAGGCCCTAGAGAGAACATGTTCCGAATGTCGATGAAATATTAAAAATTCGATACACAACACGCACTTTTCTTCTTTTGCTTGTCTGTGTGTGTCCCCCTCATACTTTCTCTCGTTTCTCCCCATTTTCCTCCTCATCATGTCCCAATCCCTTTTTTAAAACAGAACATTTTTATGTAACAAACAGTATGTGTATGCGACAAGAAGAAGGCGGTGTTGGTACACAGGAAAAAGGAGCAACTGAGCAAGTTTTGTTTAAAGGTATTTTTTCGAGGAAGAACTTGACATTTTTCAGAGTTCTTAAAAGAGAGAAGGAAAAAAAAGATGTTGCTGATCACGATGATGATGGGTATGACGAGAGAAAGATAAAACTACAGGAGAATATCTCATGAATAAGAAAAAAGAACACGTACATTCTGCTGCTGCATTGCCACTTACTTTATATCCTCTAAAAAACCCCACTCCCTTCCTGTTTTATTTTCTGTTGTGTCGGTGTGGTCGTCGTCGCCGGTCCAGAGGAGAGAAACAAGGAGCTTTTCCCAAATTAACTTAAGCTTTGACAAAAAATGTGACCAAGTCTCCGGTTCTTGTTAGCTTTTTGTCGCTTTCTCTATTTTCCTCGGACGCCTTATGTTTTTTTCGCCGGTTCAGGAAAAGTCAAGTATAAAAAAGGAAGAGCGTATTGTACACATGGCTTGTCTATTATTTAAGAGGAGAGGGACGACGCGGTCGCGACAACGAGACAAGAGAAGATGGGATGAATAAAATGTTACGCATTTTGTATTTGTTGCTGTGCGGAAAGATTTTTTTGGCTTTCCTTTTGCTTTGCTCTCACTTTACTTTACATACAATTTCACCTCCTCGTTGTTGTAGTAGTCATCATCGTCCATGATGATTTTCCCTCTCTCAGGAGGAGCAAACAAGAAAATATTAGAGAGAAACAAAGTTAGTTAGGTAGTTAGGTACGAAGCGGAAAGAGAAGGCGAGAATGGACAAGTTGAGTGGAGAGAACATGATTGTAAAATTTGTGAAAAAGACGCCGTGCGCCTCGGCACTTTACTTTTCATTCTGGTTGTTTATATGTAGGACATGCATGTATTCATTTATATGAGAGGAGAGGAGAAGGGAATTCAAGAATCCCAGTTTTATACAGTGTCATAGTCTTTTGCTACCGGGAAAAGAACAAATAAGGTCTTTCATAATATTATGTCTGTGAAGTGGGAATGACTTCATTAAAATTTCATAGAGAACAAAAGGGAAAGTGTAGTTAGGTAAACATTTTATGGAGAAAACAGAAAGAGAGAGAGGAGGTGGGAAGGTGCGTGTGTGTGTCAATGTACCACGATATGACAAGAGTCGGTTAGTTTGCTTGTGAGTAGACGATTGTAGTTTGTAGTAATAAGAAATAGTAGTTATGTGATGATGATGAAATCTTTGGGTTGCGAATTTAAAAGCATGTAAATGTAAAGTAGGTTCCGTTTCGAGTTCCAGGTACTGTTTGTGTCAGTGCCATGCTACTTTCATGACTTTTATTACATGATTTGGTTTGAGGTAATAAGGTCCATAGTCCATACAGAAACGCTACAAAATATAATAACTATTAAGACAGAATATAACCAAATATACTTTAAGAACAATGCAATAAACAAAAATGAAATACTTTTTGTTGATCTACAATCAAGTCAAAATTATCAGATAAGGATAAATATTTCTTGTATGCTTAATATTTATATAATATACATTCATGTTGAGAACACGCTTCAACGACCAGCCAATAGGAGTTATTAAACAGAAGAAATACTTCCGCTGCTGAAATTAACAAAAACACAGTAATAATTAATGGCAATTTTGGCTAATAATTGTTAAACATAACGATATGTTCGCTTACCTGGAGGATGCAGGCGACTGCGACGACTGACAAGGCCACGAAGGACTTGGTCCCTCGTAAACAATTTCAATTTGATCGTCTTCTTCGTCTTCGTCATAATCGTTCCAATTCCAATCATCCTCAGAATCCTGATTGTTTTGTATATTTTTGAAAATAATTTCCGAATCATGGTGGTTCAGTCCAAGAGTCAAAGGGGGACCTTCCTTACACTCCCAAACCACTTCGATATCTTCATATTTCCTTGGCTTAATTTTTATTCCAAACTTCCTTCTTTTCTGTTGGGGTTCTCCCGTTGTTTCGTCCTCGGAATATAGCCAATCCCTTCCAAATTCAGACGCAAGTCCCTTCAAAAAATTAAGACGAATTGAGCATTGGATGCTAAATTTTCTATATAATTGCAAATAAATATCGGAAAGGAATGTCTAAGGCTCTGCCCAAGTACCTGTAAATTGTTACTATTAGATGAATCTCTACTGGTTTCTTGTTCGGAATCAACTTCTAAGTGATTTTCTATCGGATCATTAGGCTCTGATGACCCCGACCCCACAGAAGAGCTTCCTCCACTGGAACTCGGGTGTAAAGGATTGGCTTCGTCATTACCGTGATTAGAAAGTGGAAGTAATACGCGCCATCGTTTACCTGTTGGGGAAACCACCTGCTCATTATTGTTGAGATTGGTCCAAATCAGCGTAATTATATATAGGGACATTCATGGTTATTGACTTTTCAATCAACTCTAATCTGATCTGCGCTACAACAACGGCAATTAGCTATTACGACAAGTTAGTTTTTATCCTTTTCTATCAACCAACCAATCCGCCAGACACAGTAAAAAATCATGTGTCGA